>PVJO010011056.1:0-61545 GCA_004026905.1 Hystrix cristata
TTTAGTATAACAGTAAGATTCTCCTAAAAGACAAGAGGGAAAGAGTTGCTCATCACTTGCCTCCCCCAAATCTATGCAACGCAGGAGCTGAGAGAGTGATATCTGCTCCTTGGAGAATGGAGGAGAATGGAAAACCTACTAACCAGTCAGCCAAGTACAGTGGTCACCACCTCACACCCAGCCTAGAGCAGCAGAAAAGGAAGCAAGACTCTACCCACTGGCATCAGGACACAAAACTAAGTACAGAATTTTGCCTTGAACCTTCATGCCAGTCACTGCAATAAGAGCACCAAGGAGAAAACAAAAGACTCTAAACTCAGACCTGAGCTCACAGACAAAATCAGTAGACCTGCCCTGGCAATAGATGGGAACATGCAGCCTGGTGGGATATTGTATTAGTTACCTTTCTAGAGCCAATAGTTTGCAAGAGAGCAAATTTAATACAGGACATTCACAAGTTACATCATAAACCCATGAGCGAAATGCAGGATGAGTGCCAAATGTCTATCTATGCACTGGAGACCCCAAAGATCCAATCAAGGGCTGGGACCCCACAGCACTGTCTCATGTACATCTGTGTCTGCACTAAATGGCTGAAGAAATCCCTACTGGAACCAGGATATGATGCTCGCAGCAGAGATGAAGACCAGAGCTCCCTTGAAGCAAAGAGCAGCCATCCTCAGTGACAGCTAAGGCCCAAGTTCCTTCTGCAGTGAGAACAGCTGAGTTTCCTTCTGGAGAACAACACACAACAGAACTTCTCCTGGGAAACAGCTGCCTCCTATCTTCTGCTCCTGTTCTCCTTTATGGTGTGTCAGCAACAATCCTCAGGTGAATCTTCTATGCCCAGAACCCACCAACTCAGTCCAGCTGGCTGTTTCTGCTCAAGTCGGCTACAGTAATAAGTCCACCACAATCCACTCTTGGTCAACTTAATAACCAGACACATTTCTTTAAACCATAGTTTCCAGTGGGAGATTTGTAAAGAGTTAGCATATCTTGTTCTATTCAGATTTACATTAACAATACAATTCTTAACGCACTCATTCCCACATCAGAAACAAATATTCAAAGGAGTCTCAAAACTGATACAAACAGGTGCCCAAAAATTACAAATATACACACAAATATCAACAACTCCGTTCTTGTTGCTCCATTCTCCATTCTCTTGATTGTACTAAAACAATAAATAATTTGTTTACAAAGTACAATATACCAATATAGTACATGTACATTAAAAAATACAGCTTCATATTTTAAAACTATTTTGGTTTCCATCAACTTTAACAACAGAGCACGGCAATACCAAAAACTACCCAAAGGGTCTCCTGCACCCCAAATACACTCTTCCCTTCTGGTAGAAAGTCTCAGGTCATTTTTCCATTGTCCTGTTTGTTAACCACATTCTCCTCTGTTCATGCTTGCAATCCACAGCTCCCCTCTGGTCAAACACTTCCCGTCATTTTGCTGGCTCTCAGCTCTTGATTTCCAACATAGAACCAGCAAAAAGCCCTCAACAGTAACTGTGCCGTCATCTCAACACCAGACTGCACTGAATTTTGTCTGTTACCTGGGCAGTATCTTCAAACACAAGCAAAATGCAGACCAACCTCTGCCGAAGCACACATATAATGCAGTCTTTCTCAACAGAGCCCTCCCAAGCCTCATCCTAACCAGCAGCATTTCTATCAGTTACTCTGGTTTTCCACGCTCTGAGCAGTCTCCCATACAATAAGTTCAGAGTGTTCCAGAGCTGCCTCTTGGGCTGATCTCTTAAAACCTTTCCAAATTAATTCCAAAGGCTCTTAGGCCATAGGGCCAGGCAGCATCATGGCAAGGACCCCACTTCTCCAGTACTAATTTCTGTCTTACTTACTTTTATCTCGTTGCTGAAACAAAATACCTGACATCCAAAGTTAGAGGAGGAAAGGTTTACTTAGCTCAGTTTGTAGAGGTTTCAGTCCACAATATGCAGGATCCAAGGCAGGGTGGCAGGGCAGACAGGCAGAAGGCAGTGAGCTAAGCAAGGGACCTAAGTAGCTTCTTTCTTCCCCTTATATCTTATCCAGACTGCTGGGATTAGGGCGGTGCCAAACCAATCAGAGGACTGATTTAGTAATCACACACCCTTAATCCCAGCATCACACATTCTACATTCAGCCACCTCTGAAAATACCCCACCTATGACCGCATGAGTCTTTGGGGGGACATCTAGACACAAACCATAACAGATATACTTGTGCTTTGGCTGCATCGTTTCCAGTCTTATATATGGCCTGGAGTACAACCTTTACTATGATTCTGTGCGGGTCCGTCTGGCTGTGTGAGTCAGTTGCTACCCAGTTTATCATGAAGTGTGGGAATCAAAGAATTACCAGTACCGCTCCTTTCCCAACCTTGGGCATTTACAGCTGTCCTCAGGCCAGTGCTCACAGATGAGGGTTGTAGAGCTGCCCTGGCATTAGACAGAGATCCAAACCCCAGCGAAAGGACTCATCCAACCCGCATCACCCCAGTTCTGATGTGGGTCTGAGATACGCAGGTACTTGTGACTGTAACGCTCAGACGCGACATACATCTTGGCGCTCCAGCTGGTAGTCAGAGGGTTGCCTTCACAACACCATGACAACCCGAGGCAGCGTAGCACGGAGCCAGCTGTTTGCTGAAAGACAGGTCAGCAAGCACAGGCCTTTGTCTCGAAACCCAGTGCCAGCCCGCTATACCTAACACTGGGAAACTCCTGTGGCCTCCAGCTTCGGTTCACCGTAGACAAACAGTCTCTGCAACACTTTTGATTCAAGGCAGAGACATGTGACTCCAACGTGTCAGACTTCTGGCCTAGCTAACATCACCTGTGGCTGGTTGCAGCGTTCATGAGCCATAAATCCACGCCAGCAGTAGGTATCTTACAGCTGTGTAGACTCGGACCTGCCCCAATGTAGTGTTAGTCTTGACAGGCTGTGGGCTCAGGGCATGGCAGGTTAGTGTCCACAAGCCTGCTACCCCATCACTTCTCCAACGCCAGGCAACATAACAACTACCGTTGCTTGGAAGAAGAAAATGGAGAGGGGCACTACTGTGGCTGGTGCCCCGGTGCAGTTCCCCCCAGAATGATTCTTCCTGGAGTCAGACAGAACCCTTCAGTGGCTCCCCATTAGTTGGTGACTGGATGTAGACCTGGACCTAAGCAGGCCCTAGGAAAGGCCTGTGGAGACAGATAGCACTCTGGGCATGCCCCCAGTTAGTTCTCAGAGTATCAACAGTGGATTTGGGACAAACATAAGCTCTTCGATCACCCTCTGGTGCTGAAAGCCAGCATCACACCAACAGCAGACCAAGAGCAAACCTGCACTCAGGGTGCTGTCTGGTGCTAAAATACGGGAAATGTACAGAGAAAATAAGCCGCTTGCTTAGAATTTTTAGAAGCACAAGTTCAAAAACAGATTAGAAAGACTGAGATATACACCTAATCCAGATGTTGCCACACATCCGAAAGCATTAAGAAATTTTAGAACCTCGCCTTACTGTCCACTGCCAATGCAGGTAGACTTTCAGATGTAACATTTAAAACACCTCTTTTAATGAAACTAAAAGAGCTTTAAGGTAACACATAATGGATTCATTACCCTACCAGAAAAACTTAACAGGAAGATGGAAACAAGATTTACAAAGCAAACAGAAAGCCTTCAGCTGTATTTTTCAGCTCAGGTATTTCAATAACAGATTCAAGCAAAGTTAGGTGACATTACAGAAGTCATAAATAGAGCAATAGATCAAACAAAAAGATATCAGTGACTTCAAGGATTATCTGAAAATATATAGTCACACTAGAAAGAAAAAGAATGAAGAGGATTGAAGAAGGCCTGCAGAAATTTTGGAACAATCTTAGGAGAGCAAATATTTTAGTTATTGGTGTGCAGAGGACTTGAAAGTGCTAAAGCAATGGGAAGCTTATCAAAAACATCATAACAGACATTTCCTAAATGTAAACAAAGATATATGGAGATACAGAAAAGTGAAACGGTCATCCATCAGAATAAACTCAACCAAGTCTACCCAAAAATGTACTATAATAAAGTGCTTGCAGGTGAAAGATAAGACTCCCAAGGCATCAAGAGGGAAAAAAAACAAAACAAAACATAAATATGCCTCAATTTGCTGACAGCAGACTTCTCAGCAGAAACTGTATCGGCCAGGAAACAGTGGTATAAGACTTTCATGATACTAAAGGAAAAAATTACCAACTAAGAATGCAATACCTAGGAAATCTAGCTTTTAGAAGTGGAGAGATAAAAATATTTCTAGTTGAACAAAAGCCAAGAGAATATCGCACAATAACTTTCTTATAAAAAATGCTAAACGTAATTCTCCAAACTAAAACAAAGAGGTTTAAATTAATAAAAAAAATCGTCAAAAGGTAAAAAACTCACTGATAAGAGTAACTGTACAATTTCAGAAGGTCCTAATACGGTAAACCTGGTGTGCAAATTATTCATGTCTTTAATATGAAGACTAAAGAAAAAAGTAATAGTAACCTCATCATATGTCCAGAGAGAGTCAGCATAGAAATATATAAAGTGAGATGTCAAAAATTCAAAATGTGGGGAAGAATATAGTATACATATATCCTTTTCATTAGTATATTTTCTCTATTGTGTTTTGTTTTCTTTATGACCATGTTAAATTACTATCATTTCGAAATAGCTGCACAGTAGTATAAAGGTGTTCATCAATATATTGTCTGACTTTCTCAACAGATTTGAAACATTTCATAATTAAAATAGAAGATAAATACACTAATAAGTAAATAATTTAAGAAATATAGTGTTGAAGTAAGAAATATGAAATGTTCTACTTAGGTTAGAGACTTTATAACAAAACAAATGCATTTCTGCTGAAGAAAATATATGTTTTATAAAAATATGTACTCCTTGAAGATTTGTAGAACCACAAATATTGATGAGTGAAAGGAATAGAAGAGCCTAATCGTGTGCTACATTTTTCATTTAGAGTAGAGGACGCAAAAGATCTTTTAATTTTCATTGTTAGAACATTTGTTTTAAATTGCTGATTATAAAAGGAATTCAATTAATTTAAATATCTAGAATGTTTAGAAAAAAATTATCCATTTATCAAATACCATTAACAATTGTGTAGTGATAACCTCTTTTATATAACATGTGGGCACTTCCAATCATTCCACATTTCCCATATATATAAGGCAAATTTTACACAAAAACACATAGTTTCAATGATGAACTTTGTAGAATTGTATATAAACTGCACATGATTTTTCTTATAATCTCTTATTTCCACTTAAATCATGAATGATATATTAATGTATCTTCTGGCCTCTTCTCGGACATCTCTCACCTAAAAGCTTCTATTCAAAATTTAAATACAATAGTTTAGCTGTATTTTTTCAGTCTCATTTCTGCTTCCAACATGGCAGTATTCATGCAGATCCACTCCACAGTGTGTCTTCCTATGATGCATAGTTCTGCTCCTATAAATCCCGGGGTAGTATTTAAACACTAGGAAAAAAAATCACAAGTCTGGGTTGGGCTACAGTTTACTTGCATACTTATCTATCAATGAACATCTGGATTATTTACCAGTTCTTCATTAACACAAATAACAATTATCACACATTTAACTATACATTAACTATACGTATATCACATATTTATACCATTATACAATAATTTCTTTAAAATAAACTTTAGTAAGTGCTAAACAAGTTCATACATATTATTTGCGTGTTTATTTGAATATAATCTATCATACTATCAGAAAGGCTGAATGACTGGAAGTAATACCTGTTACATTAAAATGGTTATTATTAGTAAACAGTTATGATAAAATAATTAGAAAACAGGTAACATGTTCTCTATTTTGGAATCCTACTAATATCTCAATAAAATCTCAAAGAAAGAGTTGGATATATGTTGCTTATGTAGATATTTTATTATAAATTTTATGTAGTTTTATTTAAAATTAAAAACTCAAAAACTATAGGTTGAAGAATTCTTTTGAAAGAAATCTTGAATGTAGACACTGTTGGAATAACAAGATTAACAACTTCCAATACAATGAAGAAGTTAAAAGAAACAAACCGTACTTTAAAATTAAGAAAAGACCCTGCAAAGAAACAAAGTATAGAAAACAAGCTAAAAATGAAAGTTAAACATGTAAATTGCAATAATAAATAAAAATCGGTTGAACTCATCAATTTAAATTAACAAATATTGATTGAATGCTTATATGTTCCAATTATTACCAGTTTCTGAGGAATTAGCAGAAAAAGATGTACATAGGACCTCGGCTCATCAAATTGATTCTAGCAGGGACGATAGTAAATAAGTAATTACAGAAGTAATGGCCTCATCAGAAAAGAAGTTAAGATGAACAGAGTACATATTACTCATTTTCTAAATAGGTTGGAGAAAGCCTTGAACACATTACCACATATAGCAGTTCTTCCTCCTCATCACTGATCAGCTGTACATCTACTGACACACTTGATGCTGAAATACCACAAACATTTTTAGCATAAGAAATACAGGCAAGGATGATTGCTGCCCACAGCAATATTTGTATATTAAGTTCTTACCATGATAAATGATACAAATAACAATTTAGCATTAATCCTGTGGGGACTATGAAGACCAATGAGTTTTTTTTTTTTTTATTTCAGAGTTGTTTTCAATGAAATTCACTGAATATCAACATAAAATTTAAGGTACTTAATCTATTCCAAGGGTAAAGTTAAAAAAGAAAAACAGAGATAAACTGCTTAACAAGAGTTTTTAGTCCAATGTATCAAAGCAGATAAGAAATGATTCTAATATAATGTGGTTAGGAGCAATACAATGAGTTAATACAGAGTTTTATAGTGATAGGAAACCCAACTAATTCCTTCATAATTAGATCGAGAAAAAAGTTTCCCAGAAGATGATAAGACAAAGCAGAGCTTTTGAGGATGAAAATGCGTGGATGCAAGGATCTTTCTAGATAGACAATTGTTGATTTTAAGTGTACAATGTCAGTGAGGCCACCACATAGTCTATACATTGTAAAGAAATCAGTGTGGCTGAAATATCCAATAGGGACTGGTGACTAGTGAGAAAACAATTTCAAGAAGTTGCCATACTTCATTTGTGAAAGAAATTTAGATTATCCAGAAAGCAATGGGCGAAAATTAAAAGATAACAAATAATTGAGTGACATTATCAAATTTATATCTCTGAAATGTATTATTCAAAGTAAAAGTGCATGTACACATGTTATTACTGTAATCCAGATGAAAAACAATGTGATAGTTAACTGCTGTGTCAATTTGAGTAAAAAACACTCAGCTGATTGGTTTAGCATAGTTCTGGGTGCGACTGAATGATGGACTTACTGAAGAGGAAAGACCCAGCTGGGTGTAAGTGGCACCAAACACTAGGCGTGTAGCCTGGATGGAATAAAAGGGGAAAGAAAAAGGAAGCCTTGCTTTTGTTTCTTTGGAGCAGGTCCAGTCTTCAGCATCGCCTTTGATCATTCACCTCCAGGCTTCCAGTGCAGACTCTCAGCCTGTCAGTGCAGACCGTTCAGCTTCCTGATATAGTTCCGCCCAGGACTCTGCAGTGAGCTCCAGGCCTTCGACTTTTAAAGGGATCCTCCAGATCTCCAGCACACGGATGGTGCTTTCGCATTCTTTCATACCTGACTCTGCAGGCAGCCATTGTAAGCCTACCTGATAAATCTTTATCTCCTATCACGAATTACACTTATACATCTTACATTAAAATATAAGAGATCTATCTTATACTGATAAATTTATATATGATATGTATACCATATTAAATCTGTTCCTACAGTAAACACTTGACTGATACAAATAACTGCGATCACAGCTAGGAGAGTGACGATGGGCAAGGGGGAGGGTTGGATCCTAGCAACAATAAAGCCATAGAATTCATGGGCATGAAAAGGAAATGCAATTTTTAAAGAAGCCACACAAAACATCATAGTGGACGGTGATAGGACCTCTAACAGGAAATGCAGGGGGCCAAGGACTGAAGAGACAAAAATTTAAACTCTAAAACTAACAAATTACAACTTGGCCATACTGAGTTTGAGATGCTTGTATCATGTGCCAATTAGAAATGTTCAGTTTCGCATGATGGTCATCAAAAAGGATTTGGGGTTGAGAAGCAAGACTATGAGTCATTAGTGAATGTAGAAAAGCTGTGATGGCTTGTATCTTAGATGACCACCCCAAACCCTTGTGCACTCATAGGTGGGGCTTCTGGGAGGTGGCTGGATCATGGGTATGTGATGCTAGATTAGGATGTGTGACACTGGGATTAAGTGCATGATAACTAAATCACTTTAGCATAATCCTGAGTGTGGATAATGGAAGCCCATGCTGGGTGTGGGTGGCACCAATCAAAAGCCTTGTAGCCTGGACAGAATACAAAAGGACAGAAAGAATCCAGGCTTCATTGCTTTTTGCTTGCTACTTCGCCACTTTCCTGCTTTGCCACTTTGCTCCTTCCTGCCTACCCTGCTGTGGACTGTCTCTCCTCTGCGGTGTCCCTATGCCATATCACCCTGTCTTGAAGCCAGCTAAGTATGGACTGAAACCTCCACAAACTGTGAGCTGAAATAAACTTTTCCTCCTTTTACTGGTGGCTGTCAGGTATTGTCCCAGCAACAAGGAAAGTAACAAGACAGGCACTAATTTTAAACCTTGGTAATGGAGATGGTCACTTCAGATGAGTAAATAAGGAAACTACCATCCCTTCCCACTACTAGTACAGCCAGGGAGACAAAAGCTTTTCTTAAACACCTTTTTTTGCTATATAGATAGAAGTGATGATCGGGTGACTTCAGAGAGCATAATTGGATTGTTGGCACTATTAATATGAAGTAGGATTATTTGTGCTAGATATTCTCTCTTCAGATTTTTTAACTAAGTTTTAATAAATTGTTAGATCTGAGTGTGTAATATTGACATAGAGTACATGAAGGGAAAGATTTTTTTCTATACACTTTCTCGTCTATTGTGTATGAGCTAAATTTGCTTTTGAAACAGGAAAAATGATTAGTGTAATTTGGGTGAAGAATCCTGTCATCATGTTACAGGGAAGGAGAATAGCAATGAGCTAGATGCTGTGCAAGGCCAGATGGATGAGGCATTTGTCTAACTACTACAAATTCATATGACAATAATTCTACAATGAGTACTATAAGACATGCATTCAATTAAAACATAAGATTCAGATTTTAGCTTTTAGGAGTGATCTATTATATAACTAGTGAACACAATTAAAAGCAATAGTTCTCCTTAAGTAGGTGTTTCAACAGCTAAAATACAGAGGTACAGATTGTACTAAGAATACTATAAAGCATGATAGGAAATCAAACACTAGTCTCAAAGAACTAAGAGGTCTGCTTTCAAAGACACAGAAAGTTAATTTAATCAAAGTTTCTCATTTTTGAAACTGTGTTTGGAAAAACTTGAGCAGTGTGTTTGGTCCCTTTGTCCCTTTTATTGTGGTGGCATTTCTCACAGGCTTGGTTTTGAGTTCTGGTGACTGCTCTTTATTTGGTTTTTCGGGAAATGGCTGGTAATCTTTACTGCATATGAACTCAAGCCAAGAGACCCCCGGAGGCAACCTGTGGTCACTAATTACCTCTGTGACTACATGGCCCGAGAGGGCAGATGGGGCACGGTCTTTGGAAAGAAGGGGTTCAGACAGTGAGGTAGAAGAGGAAGAAGAGGAAGAAGTTGGGGAAGAGACAGCAGAGGAAATGGAAGAGGAGGAGGAAGAGGTAGAGATAGAAGATGGGAGCTGGGACTGTGAATTAAGGTTACTATTGTTTTTAACATAAAGCAACCAGTCAACAGCTTGGGGCTTTTGACTCACAACTTTGTTCTCAGAAGGTACCGCCAATAATTCGCTCTTCACACTGAGCCCTTGAATGCCATCAGACTCAGAAGTGGGGAAAAACTGCGACACGGTCTCCACGTCCTCAAGGTTGTCGCTGGGGGTTTCTTCAGGCTGGTTTCCCTTCACAGTGGGTGGTGAGAGAAAAGGCGAGAACAAAGTGTCTGGTAGAGAAAGGATAAGACATAATTTCACCTCTATTTTTCCTTCAGAATTGAGCTCAGGTTTTGGTATGACAAACAGCGTTCCACAACGAGGATCTTTCTTTCCTGTGAGATGGTTACACAGAGATTTTACACAGGAAGCGCAAGACAGACAAACTGTGTAAGCTGATGAAAGGCGAGGACCAGGACGAGGATTTGGCCTTCCCCTCATCCTTCGAAAGAGAATCTGCCTGGAGAGGTCCCTTTGGATTCTGGTCTTGGAGAGAGAACCAATGATTTTGTTTACAACGTGGTCAGGGATAGTTCCACCTCTAACAATGCAAGGATGACTATAATCTAAAGTCCACTGACTTTCTTTATCTGATTCTGTCCTTGCACTGAAATCAATGCTGCTTGTATTCCTAAGTCCAGAGCCCCGTGTGGAAGCAGCCGTGCTCTTGATGTGGTGTTTGGTGCTTGTTAATGACTGGCGGGGGGCTTTTGTTTGGGGCTGGGATGATGGCAGTTCTATGGCTCTGAGTTTGTCATTTGGTGAAGTGGGATCCTGAAACTTGGAGTGACAGGTGGGTGAGCTGAGGGTTCCGGAGTTATGATCAAGGGTAAGCACACTCTCAGATTTGGGCTGAAACACTGATAAACTCTGAGCCCAGTGGACAGAGTGCGATACGGGTGATTTCCTTAATTTTGCGTGGGATAACGGTAAACTCAGCGCGCTGGGATTAGAGCGCAACATAGGCTGTTTTTGAGGTCTGGAATCCAGTAGTGGTGAACTTAGAGCTATCTGACTGAACTCCAAAGAATGCAATGTCTGAGGAAAGCTGTTTATTTGAGGTTTGATGTTGAGTGATGGTGAGCTCAAAGATCTTTGATTGCGTTCCAGTAAAGATGTCCAAAAACAATCCAGTGAAGATGTTTTCTGAGATTTGGACTGAAGTGGTGTTGATCTATGGGCTTTCTGATCGGCTCTCAGAGAAGAGGCCCATGTGATATTTAGCAGAGGTGTTTCTTGATGTCAGAGATGAGATAACGATGAACTTGAGACTTTTTGGTGATGCTTTAGTAAAGGCGATGTCCAGGGAAAGTTTAGGCTTGAAGATATAGTCTGAGGTTTGGGGAGGGGTAACTCTGAGCTCAAGGATGCTTGACTCAGTTCCAGTGATGATGATGATGTGGATGATGTCTTGTTAACATCAGATGAAGATGTTTTCTGAGGTTTGGGGAGTGATAAAGGTGAGGTCAAGGCTTTCCCAGCAGGATGTGATGAATTTCTCCGGTGGTCTATTGAAGGAGTGATTGGGCATTTGGAGGGGGATACATGTGATTTTGTAGCTTTGTTATTGAATCCTTGTGAAATTTTTACTTGAGACTTGGGAGAAGACAATATAGAACAGCTCTTGACTGCCCAGCGTAACAGAGGTGCTGCAAGGTTATTGCTATAGGATTGTACTTTGGCCACAAGCTGGTTATGGAGTTGATTCCGTTTTTTAGTGTTGTGTTGATGTGTTAATGAATTGGTTGTGGCCAGTTGATAAGAGTGGTTTAATGGCGCCAAGTGTTGATCATAATATTCAAATGGCACCATGTTGTGCTTATGTAGAGGTCTTTCTTAAAGCAGCTGGCTTATGGAGATGTTTTAGTAACTGTTAAAGACTAGATTTTGTGAACAATGGACATTTACATAAATGCTATTTAGTAGTTTCAAACTTGTGTCTTGTAACCTCGCTATTAATTCCCCCAAATTATAGAATGACTCAAATTTGAGGAACAGATGAGCTTGAGGTGGGAGGAAGAACCATTTGAAATTATTCCTGTCTTCTCTTTAACTTCCAAGAGTTTTGTTTTTTTTTTCTTTTCCTCTTGAAGAAATAACACCTGTTAGCAAAACAGTGAAGAGAGTTCAGAAGAAGTCCTGAATAGGCCATTAATTTTCACTATGTGAATTCTATCCATTTAGTTTGTCTTTTGAATTAAATTCTATAAATCTCAGTTGCCCATCTGTAAGTAGATAAATATAATAATTTATTGAACTAAAGTCTAACAAATGCATATAAAACACCAGTGCCTATACATAACAAAATATACTATCACTGTTACTCTTTTAATTGTTGCATTCATTTAAAAAAATCTGCGATGTTTCTCATGGGAAATAAGCAAATCTCACAGAAATGTAAAATAGAAGTTCAAAAATGTTAGCTTTAAATGTAAATACAGTTACACACCATTATATCTTTTAGCTTACTTCTAATTACACGTATTTGTGTGTCTGTGTGTGAGTGTATTTCAAAGACAATTGCTTATTTTGAGTGTTCTATTTGTCACCATTGCAACTTTAAAACCCTTGACTACATCTTTTAAAACTATTGTCTTATTAATGTCCATATGTCCTTCTTCTCTGATCTTTCAAAGCATTCACAAAATTTTCTACTTTGCTTGTACTCCAATATTATTCTCAGAGTTACATCATCGGTTATCTTTCAATTTCCTTACTAAAAAAAAAATCACATTACTGTAATTATGTTTCAGATTTGAAAATAACTCATAGAAGCTTCAGAAAAGATAGAACCTTGTAGATGACAAAAAAAGGATGCTAGCCCCTTTAAAATATATATATATAGAGAGAGAGGCAAGGTCTCAATAAGTTTCCCAGGATGGCCTCCATCCTTCTGACTCAGCCTCCCTTCTAGCTGGAGTTACAGGTGTGTGCCTCCTCATCCACCTAAGAACCAATATTATACAGCAGTAACTTCTTTTTTCTCTAAGCCTAGTTCTCTCCTGAGCTTCAAAATTGTATTTCCAGCTAATCATCAGATGTCTCTATACAAAATCCCAAAGATAATTCATCACAAAACAATCAAATTCAAATAAGTTTTTTCTAGAGAAATTCTCTTTTTCTGTGTATTCCATCTCAGTTCCTAACACTTAGTCATCTGTTCGGAATCTGTGATACAATCCCCGACAGTTTCCCCTTCCAAAGCCATTTAAAAGCTATGAAAGCCTCTTTCATATCTTCATTTATCGTTTTCTCTCTAATTCTACTATTTCAGTCTATAATACAGGCACATCTCTTCTAGATTGATATATTAACACAGTAACCTTTATAGCTCTTTTCCTTATTGTCTCACTATTTTGTTCCCCATTTTCCTCTGTCAGACATTTGAGAGCAAATTTTTGCTAATGAGAACCTCTGCAACTTACCAGGGACTTCCCTTGCTTTGTATAATGTCTGCAGGAGTAATAAGCATAGACTTTTCCTATAATTTCTGGATTTGATGTGATGTGGTTTCATCTCTAATGTCTTAAATATACTGCATAGCACCTTAAGCTTAGTCTAGAGGGAAAACAAAATAACTTCTAGACTTTGGGAAATTAGAATATTTCTTAAAGAGAGCAGAAAGAAAAGTAATCATTAAAATGATAAATTAAATCAAGAACTCCTAATTATTAAAAACATCCTATTTAGGAAAAGTAAATACAAATCACAGAATTTGAAATATATTTACAATGTATGTACATATATCTGACAAGACTCATTCCTACCAATAAAATTTCTATACACTACTAAGAAAAAAAGGCAATGATATGATAAATATGAGAAAAATGTATAAATAACCACTTCACATATAATGATACCCAAGTAGCTAACACATTTATGGAAAACAAAAGTGCTCAGTCTCATTAGAAAACAGTGAATTTCAGGTTTTCACAACAGGATACCACTGCATATTGTCAGAATGTAGTGAAACAAGAGGGAAACTGGATAGTCAATAATTGTTGAGAATATCTATTAAATACAAACCTTATATACCACTGATGAACATGTAAATTGGTAAAATCAATTTGCAAAATTTTCTGGCTCTTTTCATTTATTAAGCTAGTATTATTACTAATACTAATAAGAGAATGTGTCCACTGCTGAGTGCATTATAATATGCATGCAAAGCATTAGCATTTGCACCAAAATACCTGTACTACGCTTTTCACTGAAGCATTATTTATAATTCCAAATGTGAATCAACTATTTATAAATAGCAAAATGTGTAAATTGGAACATACTCATTCAAAAGCATATCCACCAGCAACAAAAATTATTGAGAAATATAGCACCATGAAACTACATGGGTGCATTTTGTACAGAAATTATCGAAGAGAAGTACACACACAAAAACTACTTCATGATTTTATGTGTGAATGCACATTAGATCATACTGATTCTATACATTGATGCTATAATGTCAATAATCTCAATAATATATTTGGCAAGGTTGAAATTAAAAGAAGACATATTGGGGCTTCTGGGATTATAGAGATATTCTGTATCTAGACCTGGGTGATGATTGTTGGAGAGAATTCACTTTATGATAATTGGCTGTAGTACTTATGTGTATTTTTGTAGATTCCTTTACTTCAGTAAAAAGTGCAAAAATACATAACTTGATGTTAATGTGAAAAGACACATGTGAAACAAAATTGCCTTGAAAGGTGAAACTTTAAAGGATGAACCAAGAAGATCTGGCACACAGATGCACTGAAAATTAAAAAAAAAAAAAAAGAGCAGTGAGAGAGAACACAATGTGGAAATCATGCTATCATACAAACAGGAATAACAGAATTCAAAACAAATGGAACTAACAAGAATCTACCTAAGACAAAAACCAGAGAAAAATAACATTTCTGAATGTTTCTCACTTTTAGACTTACTTAGCCAATGACACTTCCATTTTAAACAATCCATTTTACTAAAAGCATGTAGGTAAGAAATGGGAGAAATATGAATAAATCTATATACAAGAAAATGGATTACACTATGAAAGAATTAATTTATTCTCACTAACTCCATTTTTTGTAGTTGAATTGTTTCGAGCTTTCCATGAGTAAATATTTGTTACATGACTTTGTTCCAAATATGATGAATACAGAAAGATTCTTGACTTGTTTTACGTACCTAGTGTATGTAATTTTTATATTGAAATATGAGAAAGACTATTCTAAATTAAAGGGAAAATTATGGAGTAATATTACATTTCATATGCAGAAATTCTGCAGTAAAATAAAACACTTAATTTTATGCTATAGTAAAAAATAATCAAATTTGACCAAGCTGATCATATTTGAACAAAGCAATGATGATTTTTATTAGGAAATACTAGAATCTTTCAAATTGATAATTCACCAAGAATGTTTGTAGGTGCTTTTAAAAGTCATTTAATACAATCCAAACTCTAGTCCTCATAAAGTTCAGTAAAGTAAGAAAAGACAGCTTTTACGGAATGCAGTGAGCGGAAGGAAAGTAAAAATGATTAGATAGATGATAGATAGATAGATAGATAGATAGATAGATAGATAGATAGATAGATATTCCAATTCCCCAAGATGAATGTAATTATTATGTACTGCAAATTAAAAAAAAAAAAAAAGCAAAAGCAAATGATTTTGATGGTACTTGTCTTGTTAATTTTCCTCATTACTGAGACAAAATACTTCACACCCACAAGTTAAGGGAGGAAAGGTTTATTTGGCTCACAGTTTGCAGAAGTTTCAATCTGTAGTTGCCTAACTCCAAAGCAGTGTGGTGTGCAGAGGGGCATCTCAGAGGAGAAACAGCGCACAGCAAGCAGGCAGGAGAGAGCATGTTAGCCCTCTTTCTGTCCCTTATATTTTATGCAGGCTGCCTGCCGAGGCCCGGTGTAGCACTCACACCCTGCATCTGTGCCAAAGCAATCAGTGGACTGATTTAGTCATCGCACATGTTTGATCCAGCACCACATACTCTAGATCCAGCTACCTCTGAAAAGTCCTTCCTATGACTCCATGAGGCTTTAGGGGGACATCTCAACACAAGCTATACAGTACTGAAATATGAACTATTTGTGTTATAAGTTGGTAAGAACTGAGCATAAACATTATTGCTATTACAATTTAATATCATTTAGGAAGATATGGCCAACAAAGTGAAGAAAGAATCAATAAGAAAAAACAGACATGATCTTTGAAAGGCAGAAAATAAATCATCTCTATACGTATATCATGTGATTAAAATCCCAATTTAGAATATGAGAATCAAGTGGAATCAATAGAATACTAAAATTCAAAAACTTTGGTGAAGTAACTACTTACTAGGTCAGTACAAATATGTCTATAATTTTTCTTAACAGCAACATTTAACAGGCTTTATGATGGTCATAGCTATTTTATGTATAATTAGCTCCAACGTTTCAAAACAAATACAATTATTCTATTTTAAATATAAGCACAGATTTCTGTAGAAAAGAAATATGGCTCCAGTAATGAAGGAACAAATAATAATTTGGTATGTCTAGTTCTTTTATAACTTTCAGTTTCCTTTTGAAACACAGATTTTCTGTGCCTTTTCATTCTACTTCTGTTTTCAAAACATATTCTTAATAGAAAAATTACAATTGGAACTTGCAATAATTCTTTTCCACTAATGAGTAGAAACCAGGAGAAAATAAACAAGAGTATGTAAGATTCGAAAAACTCTATTAACATGCATGAACTAGTTGATATACACAGAAAATGCATGTACGAAATATGCAAGTGCAAACAGAACATTTGTCTAAGTATTGTAGATCATGCAACATACTGAAATAGGTTCAAACTATGCATAGTATCACCAACATTTGGTGCTGCAAAACTTGGATAGCCACAAGCAGAGGGATAAAATTATCCCAGTATCTCACAACACACACAAAAACTCAACTCACAGTTGATGAGACCTAAAGGTAAGACTTGCAATTATAAACTGAAACTACTGTGCGAGTCAGTAGAAAATATAGAGTGACGCTCCACAGCATTGCTCTTGGCAATGATTTCTTGAGTAGGACTCTAAAACCATGACCAACAAAGCAAAAATATACAAATAGGTATGCATTTAGCTGAAGAGCTTATGCACATCAAATAAAATAATTAACAAAGAAAAAAGCCAACCCACAGAGTAGAAGAAAATACTTGCAAACCATATATCTGCTACTAGGCTATAAAAGGAACTAAATAGCAAGACAACAACCAAATGAAAATGAACAAATTATCTTAACAGATGTTTCTTTAAAAAGAGGTAGAATAATAGATATATGAAAAACATTCAATATCTCTCATTTTCAGGAAAATACAAATTAAATCACAATGAGAGATCACCTCACACTTGTTAGAGTGGCCACTGTAAAAACTCGAATGATAACAAATAGTGGTGAGATGGTGGAGAAATGGAAATTATGCATAGCGTTGGTGGGAATAAAAATTAGTGCAGCTCTTCTGGAAAATAGCATGAAGGTTCGTCACAAAACTAAAAATAGAGTTATAATGTGAACCAACCATTCTAATTCTGGGAACACAGCTAAAGCCACCGATACAAATGTATGCCCGCGAGACATAACTGTACCCCTCTGTCAACTGTGGCATATTCCACAATGCTCTAAGTGTCAGTAGACAGGGGAAAAGATCAGGAGAGCACAATGTTATGTGTGTATGCACATGAGAGTGGAATATTCTTCACCTTCAATAAGAAGTCAGTGCTGCATTTAAACAACACGGATGAACCTCGAAGACACTATGCCGAGTGAAATTACCGAAACACACAGAGACAAATATTCATGGTCTCATTTATGTTTGGTACATAAAAATGTAGAGTCCATGTCAAAGGAACTAGCATAATATGGATAAAGAGGTAGGATGTGAAGGAAAAGAGGTAATATTGGTAAAAGGGTACCATGTTAATAATTATTTATTGTAAACTTGAAATTGGTCAAGACAGTAGATCTCAAAAGCTCTCACCACACACGCACACACGCACACACTCACAATGGTAATTATGTAAGCCAATAAATAAGCTAATTGTCTTGATTGCAATCCTCGTTTTCACAACATGTGTGTATCAAAACATATTTTCGTCTATGCTTAATTTTTATTTGTCAGTAACACCGCAATTGAGATACAAAAAAAATACGTTTTTTAAAATGAGGTTTTACATCATACATCAAAATATATACAAAAATCTATACATCAAAACATATTGAAAAATCTACACACCAAAATATATACAAAATCAACTTATAATGGGATCCTGGACTAAAGAATGATAAACTTGAGACATTTCTAGTTAAGTGGATGCATCTTGAGACCATACTCTTAAGTGAAATAAATCAGACACACATGTTTAAATACCACATTATTTCTCTGGTGTGAGAAAATGAAAGTGTAATTGAGGACCAAAACGCATATTATATTGGGAGAGGGAAGATATTGATCAAATGGGAAGGGGACCAAGGGAGAGAAAGGAGGAAAGGTATAGAGGGACAAGAGAAAAAAGAATAGAAGGAAAAAACGGAAACAAAGCTTTTATATATAAGGAGGGAGAAGGGGGTGAAGGGAGGGGAGAACAATAGGAAAAAAAGAAGCAGCAAGATATATCACGTACAGGTACAAATTCCTTATGATGAATGTTACCACTATGTATCTCTAAAATGTACCATTAAAATAAAATTTTTAAAAATGGACCTAACAAAAAACCCTAAAATTATAAAAGTTCTGGAAGAAAATATAGAATTTTTTTTGATTTGATGACATAGCATTTTTAATTTTTTTTATTTTTAATGGACAAAAAATAATTGCATATATTTTATCAGGTACAATATTATATTTCACTACATGTATATAGTGTGTAATGGTCAAATTGAGATATTGTCATATCCATCACTTCAAACAGTTCTTATTTTTGGAGGTGTACATTCAAGATCCTATGAGCAATTTCAAAATGTACAATTAATTGTCATCAATGATAGTCATGCTACTTTACTACAGAACATTAGAAATTAATCCTCTTATCCAAGCATTTCAGTGTGTATCTATAATCCCAGTTACTCAGGAGGCTGAGGCAGGATTGCAAGTTTAAGGCCGGTCTTGACAATTTATAAATACTCTGTCCCAACATAAATATGAAACTTTCTTGGTATATAGCCTATAGTTAGAGGACTTGGCTAGTATGTATGTGGCCTTGGCTTCAATAGACAGTAAAGAGAAAAGGCAAAATGAGGAAGAAGAGAAGGGGGAGGGGAAAAGAGGAAGGCAGAATTGTTATTCCTTTTAACCCTTTAACCTGTGCCCATTAACCATCCTTTATCCAATTTCCTCACTCCAAGTACTTCCCAGGCTCTGGTAAATACTATTGTACCGTCTATTTTTATGAGACCAACTTTTACCTTCTAAATATGAGTGAGAATATTTAGTACTTGTCTTTCTGCAATTGACTTAATCTCACTTTATATAATGTCCCCCAGTTTTTTGCATGTTTTCACAAAAGAAAATCATATTTAATTTTGAGACAAACCATAGTCCATTATGTATACCTATATGCTACCTTTCTTAGCTGTGGTACCAGTAGCAGAATCAATAAAACAAGGAGTGAATTGAAATTCATGCAAATTAAAAACTTCCGCTCTGTGTAAGACACTTCTAAATAAGTAAAAAGACAAACCATAAATCTTAGAGAAAAGCATATATGCTTGTAAAGCATATGTTCAGTAAAAGACTTATGAATATACAAAGCATTCTCAAAGTCCAATAAGTAAGCAATCCAATAAAATATATACAAAATATTTGAACAGTTCTTCAAAGATGTTATTAGGAAATAAGCGCATAAGTAGATCAGTCATTTAAGTAATTCAAATTAAAACTACATGAGATGCCCCCGAAAACCTCCCGGAGTGGCTAAACTTAAAACGCTGGCCTGGCCTTGAGATGTACCTCAGCAGTAAAGCAATTGTCTAGTATGTGTGAGGCCCAGGGTTTAATCCCCAGTACTATAAACAGGAAAAGATTGAGCATTCTAAGCATCGGCGATCATGCGAGGAAACTTGAACTCTTGGAAAGTTGTATTGGAAATTATAAAATAGAAGTCTGGAACATAATTAACCAGTTATTAAAAATTCTATATATATGTATTATATGACCCAACCTAATGCCTATCCAATAGAAAATGAAGCATGTGTCCACATTGAGACTGACAGGAATATGTTCATTGAAGGTTTCATTTAATAGGCCAAAACTGGAAAGTAACATGGTGAATGGTTTGACAAATTATAGAAGTTTCAAGTAAAAGAATGCTCTTTCTAATCTCAAGAATCCCATCTGCAGGTGAGTGGGAGTAAAATGGTTACAAATTAACAAACAGTAGATCTGGTGTAAAATAAAATCAATCTCATTTCAAATGTATGACCAGCAGAAAATGGACAGTACAAAGAGGCTAATGTTCTGTATTCTCAGCAAACCATTAACACAGATATAGGTACAAGTATCAGGTTCAAAAGAAACCAAAGATGCAGTCCTCCAGGAAACCCGTACCATAAGGCATCCAGTAATTATTTTAAATGGCATTCGGTAGAACTGAATTATAGATATTTTAAGGGTGATGAAGGAGAAGTTATTGAGTTTGTTGCATTAGGGTAGGGAAGTGGATGGCATGTCCTAGAGCCTGTGTACCATAGGATTAGTCGAACAAAGATGTGAAGTAGAAGCACTGATGGGAATTCTAGGTTTAGAAACAAGAATATTCTCTTTTCTACCTAAAACACAAACAGAAATGAAAATAGAGAAGATAAAAATACAGAAACGTTGAGGTGAAGGATTAAGATGATTTACAAGGTTATTTTCTGAAAAGAGGAACTTAAAACAATCTGGGAGCATATTTATTTTGCATAATTGACATTTAAAATCATTAGCATTAAAAAGACAGACCTGAGGATCAATGGAATAGATTGGAGGATGCAGAAACAACTCCAAACACACTCAAGTACCTCATCTTTGACAAAGGAGCCAAACACCCTCACTGGAAGAAAGATAGTCTCTTTAATGAATGGTGCTGGAAAAATTGGCTTGCCACATGCCGAAAACTAAAACTAGATGCATACCTCTCACCATGTACTAAACTAAAATCAAAGTGGATCAAAGATCTAAACATTAAAACAGAAACACTAAATTTACTGGAGAATAGAACAGGAAGAACCCTCGAAGACATAGGGGTAGGGAAAAAATTTATGAACAGAACCCAGACTGCATGGGAAACAATACAAAGAATCAGTGCTTGGGACCACATGCTATTAAAAAGCTTTTTCACAGCAAAAGAAATCACCAACAGAGCAGGGCAAAAACCCACAGACTGGGAAAAAATTTTGCTAGCTATCCATCAGACAAAGGTCTAACATCTAGAATATACAAAGAACTCAAAAAAATTCAAACCCCCCCAAATTTAAAGACCCATTCCAAAAATGGGCAACTGAAATGAGTAACATTTCTCAGATGAAGAAATAAAAATGGCAAATAAATACATGAAAAAGTTTTCAACATCACTAGTCATTCGAGAGATGCAAATCAAAACATCGTTAAGATTCCATCTCACTCCAGAAAGAACCGTGTTTATGAAAAAATCAACCAATAACAAATGCTGGCCAGGCTGTGGGGGAAAAGGAGCCCTCCTCCACTGTTGGTGGGAATGTAGAGTGGTCCAGCCACTGTGGAAATCAGTATGAGATTCCTCAAAAAAATACAACTAGAGGTTCCATTTGATCCAGCTATTCCCCCACTGGGGATCTTCCAGAAGAATTAAAATTGTCATACCACAGGGATATGTGCACAAGCATATTTATAGCAACACAATTTGTAATAGCTAAGTCTTGGAAACAACCTAAATGCCCAACAACCAATGAATGGCTAAAGAAGATGTGGTTTTTCTACACAATGGAGTACTACACAGCCATAAAAAGGATAAACTAGAGTCATTTGTATGTAAATGGATGTTCCTTGAGAACTTACTATTAAGTGAAATAAATCAGACACTCATGAGTACACACAGAATTGTTTCTGTGATATGAGAAACTATAACTGTAAATAAGGAAAAAGAGGTATAATAGACATTATATAAAAGGAAGATAATATACAAAGGAGAGGAGAACTAGAAAGAGAGAAGGGGGCAGGGGGAAGGGCAAAAAGGGAAAAAAGGAAAGAAAGGGGAAAGGGAAATCATGGAGAAATGTGAATAAACCTGCTGTAAATAGGGATGGAAGGAACAAAGGGGAGGGTTGAGGAAGAGGGGGGAGAACCAAGATACACCATGTACAGGTACAAAATAAATGTGATGAATGTTAACATTATATGTACAATGTACCAATACATATTCTTGGTTAAAAATAAAAAAAATAATAAATAAAATAAAATCATGAGCATTTACAAAAAAAATGCTACTGCATAACTTAATTAAGAAAATGATCTTTTTTCTGTATATTTGTATAAAAGGAAACATTTGATGTCCATGTTTCAACAGAGAATTGAAAGAATAATTCAGGAGATAAAGCTAAAACTAAATAAGTCTCCCCCTTCTCCTAAAAATAGCTCTTTTCTGTAATATCATGCATATTAAAATTGGGTAGGTAAGAAGGAGAGAAAGTAGAAGAGGGTAAGTCCAAAAGGAAATTTCTCTTGGGGAAATTTTTAGGAAATATATAGTTTGTCAGAGGCTGGATTCTAGCCACCAATTAAAGGATCAATGGGATCAAGTTGCAGAAACATGTGTAAATAAACTCATCTACACCTCGATCAAAATCAGAAATAAAATCCTAACATCATACAAGCAGCTTGATGCCCACTGACCTGTAAAGTAATAAGTAGTTCTTTATACATCAGAAAATATTTCTTGTCTGTTGGCTTTCCAGGCAAAACCTGAGCCTGGTGCAAAATTTCTAAAGTTGTAGATAAGACTTCAGGTTCCTTGTGTGTAGAATGATATCTCCAAGTGGTAACGAATGAAGTTTAACATCTGTGCGCAATGGCACTTGAAGAGAGAAAGATTCATGATAGAGCTACATAAAAACATTAGACTCAATAGGGATCACTTTTAAACTCTACCCTAGAACTCTAGAGTGTAGCATTATCCTCTTGTCTTGTCTATCAAGAACAGAAATGGTCCTATACTACAGAAGAAACAGAAACTTAGGTCTCCCCCGCTTGTCTATCGATACAGCAGACACAATCTAACTACATCCTAGGATGACTTTGAATAAAAAGATATAGATCTGGACAGAAATAAATGTCTAAATGACGTATCTAAACAGAAACCTTAAAAATATCCAGATAAAATGGAGATAACATAGACAAAGACACACATAGATATAGACATGTGGACATAAATATAAACATCCTATCCCAAGAGTATCTGTGAACAAAGGCTCTTTGTTTCTGTTTTGGAATCAAGAATCTTTTGAGGTGTATGATCAAGGATCTCAGGATCATAAATAAGAAAAACTGTTCAAATGTTCTGATGCTCCCAAAGATTGCTTCAATCCTACCCAAAGATCTTTCTATGCAACTCCAGTAAATTTGTAGTCTGTCTCCCCCTCCACACACCTGTGACACTAGGAAATATTGAAATTCAGGAAATATGCAAAGGGGCTGAGACAACATTTTAGATATGAAGAGGATTATTTTCAGATATGATCTTTCCTCCAAAATTTTGAAGCTAACTTGTCAGAGGTTGAGTTAATTATGCACCCTTTGGGGTCACCTAATAAAGAACCTGAAACTCTTCTAATGGAAACCTAAGTTAATTTATGTCTTTACAAAAGAATTGTATTTTTTTTCCCTAGGAAAGAATAAGTACTTGGATGATTAATCATACAAATTTTCTAATGATGAGTGTAATATCCATATATTATAGAAAACATAGAGAAAAATATTATGAAAATAAAAATAACCCACAATCCCATCTCCCAGTTACTACTTATATATTGTTCCAATGTTTCAATGTATCTGCATTTTTGTGAATATTATATATAATTTTTGTTTAATGAAATACCATGAATATTTTATGTCATCAAATATTCTTATCAAAGATAATTTTGATTAATAGCCATAGCCCATATTTTTTCCAAATACTCTTATTTAAAAGCAAAACTTTGAAGATCATTATCTTAAACAATATTTTTGTGCCTCTTTCCTCCTTTCTACCATTCAGAATTGTAAGAACAAAAATTATATTTTAAGACCTTTTTGCATATTTTTCATTTTTCCTCTACGAGCATTTTTTAAAATGCCATTCCCATCAGTAATACACAAGTGACATTTAGCAACCTGGCAAACACTGGCTCTAGAATGCTTTGTATACCTCTTTACTGGCCTCTACCTCATGACCTCTAATACAATTCAAATATAAGCAAATTTTAGTTCCCTGTATTTCTCTGCTGCTAATTCCTGTTACTTTCCATACTTCATTAGATGTTTATCTGTTTTTCCTATATAAGTGATCTTTATATATAATGACTACTTTTAGCTATGTACAATGCAAACAGTTTCCCTGGGTCATTTTCCTCAAATAATTCATCATCCTTGAGCATTTGGCTCTAGTCCACCCAACAAGATAATTTTATTCAAGACTTTTATGTTCAAAGTCATTACTCTTGCCATGTGTGAGAACATAACATGGAGCGCCAATAAAGTTAATATGAGGTACCTACAGCATGCCAGACACTGAGGATGATAATGTCTGGTTTTGAGAGCCTTTCAACTTTTCAATATAGAAATAAAGTGAAAAACTTGTGCAGTCTTTTCCATGTTGCTCTCAAATAACAGAAGTTGTATGTGTGTGCGCAGATATGTGTGTGTGTGAGTGTGTTATATTCACACACTTTTAAAAGGTGTGAAATTCTCCATCACTTGCCAAGTCCAGAAAGACTTCAAAGAGGAAGTGACCTACATATTGGATTTTTGAAGAATTGTTTTCCCATTGAAGAATTGGGAAATGTCATCGAATGAAAGTCACTAATCATAAAAGAATATAAAACATTGGAGGACAGAGAGATTCACTCTGTTAGTAATGATAGTCATTAGAAGAGGCACTGGTGATTATTGGAAAGATGAAGTTGGAAGCAGACAAAGAAGGAGTCTGTATGCAGTTCTGAAAAATATAAATCTTAACCTTGACAGCAACAAAGAAGCCCGTCAAAGAGGGAAGTGAGAGCACTACAATGAACATTCACTGTTAGACTGTAAACTCCCTACACAGGAAAAAAGTAAGTGCCTTGTTAATCAGCTGCTTGTTATTAATACAAAGTTTTATGCTTTAATGCGTTTAATAGAAATGCATGTGGATAAAAGTAATGAAGTAATTTGCTATTAAATGTATATAATTAATAACATGTAATTCTTGAGAGCCAATATACCTTTTAGAGATTAAGGTTCGAGGTTTTTTTTAAAGTCAATAAAGTAATCAGCAAATCAATCACCTTATGTTTCTAAAAAATGATTGCAGGAAACTATGATCTGAAATATTGTATACTAAGTGCTCTGAGCTAAAGTTTGCACGAACAACATTTCTTTCTTGTTAACAAAGTCATATTATACTGAAAAATCCAAACATCTTATATAGGTAAGATACAAAAGTTGAAAATATCAGTGATAATGAAATAACGTACCAAATTTTCTCAAGGTAACTCTTTGTGGAAATGGTCACTGGTTAAAACAGCAGTGACAATAATTTAAGTGCGATGTGAGACACAGATTTCTAGAAAGCAGCTGTGCAAACAAACGGAAGAACCTTATGGAAACCCACAACACATTAAGAGTTCTGTTGATTACATTGCGTGTCTAATTCAAGATACTTTGCTTATACAAAATCAAGAGCATAACCTCCAATGAACAATTTGGTAAGTTACACATTGCTTTCATTTTATTTGATTCATGTTTTCTACTTAACAAAATTCCACCAGATGTCTGATTCTAAAATGCTTAGATTTCAGTAATGCAGATTTTGTTCCAAATCCATTATTTAATGCATATACATAACATTTCTATACCAGTGTATTTGATAACAGACAAATTAAATCATTTTAAAATAAGAATGAAATAGAATATTTTAAGATATCATATTTGGCAAATAGCTGCAAATACTCGTTTTCCAAATAGCAGACATTAGTTTTCTTATTATGACAACAGATAAAAATTATCATAATGACAGGTAACATTTTAGTTTCATGAATTTTACTGAATATAAATAAGCATTACGAATCTTTTGTTTATTGGAAAAAAGTTTTAGAATTTTTTGAAATTAATTAGTACTAAAGTCTTTCCCTAATTTTTAAAAACTTGTATTTTAGTAGTACATTTTAGATATACATAATAACACCCATCATAGGAAATTTGTACCTGGACATGATATATTAGTTCAAATGATTTTTTTTTTTGAGATAGACTCTCCCCAGGTAGTGCCAGCTGGCCTGAAATTCACAGTGATCCTCATGCCTCAGCCTCCTGAGTGCTGGGATTACAGGTGTGCACCACTACGCCAGCTTCAAATGATTTTTTTTATGTTACTTTTACCTTGTAATTTTTTTTAAAAAATCTGTAATAATGACTCCAAACATCTGGTTCAGATAATTCCCTGTAGAGTGTTATTCATATTATAATGCTGGAGAATCTTTTATATACTTATTTTTTTAATTTTATTTTATTTTAATGATACATTTTATATGTACATAGTGATAACATTCATCATAAGGGATTTGTACCTGTGAATGATATATCTTGTTGCTTTTTTTCTTATTCCCCTCCCCTCCTTTCACCTCTTCCTCTCTCCTTATTTACAAAAGCTTTGTTTCCATTTTTTTTCCATTTCTTATTTCTAGAGAAATAAACAACAGGAATAAGGATAGGAAAAGAAGTTAAATTATCATTATTTGCAGATGACATGACACTCTACATAGAAGACCCCAAAAACTCCACCAAAAGACTTCTAGATTTAATAACCAAATTCAGCAGTGTAGCTGGATACAAAGTCAACACTCAGAAGTCAATAGCATTCCTGTACACAAACAACAGACTCACTGAGAGAGAAATTAGGGAAAAAACATCTTTCACAATAGCAGCCACAAAAATGAAGTATCTAGGAATCAATCTAACAAAGGAAGTAAAAGATTTATGCAATGAAAACTGCAGCACTTTGAAAAAGGAGATTGAAGAAGATATCAGAAAATGGACAGATATCCCTTGCTCCTGGGCAGGAAGAACCAATATAGTGAAAATGGCCATACTCCCAACACTGCTATACATATTTAATACAATCCCAATTAAATTACCAATAGCATACCTCACAGAATTAGAGAAGACAACCCTAAAATTCATTTGGAACCAAAAGAAACCTAGAATACCAAAAGCAATTCTGAGCAGTAAAAGCAAAGCAGGGTCCATCACAATCCCTGCCCTAAAACTATATTACAAAGCTATTGTAATAAAAACAGCATGGTACTGGCACAAAAACAGACCCCAGGACCAATGGAACAGATTAGAAGATGCAGAAACAAGTGCAAACACTCTCAATCACCTTATCTTTGACAAAGGGGCCAAACAACCTCACTGGAAGAAAGACAGTCTCTTTAACAAATGGTGCTGGGAAAACTGGCTCTCCACATGCTGAAGGTTATAACTAGACCCATATCTCCCCCATGCACTAAGCTAAAATGAAAGTGGATCAAAGATCTAAATATTCAAACAGAAACACTAAATTTGTTGGAAGATAGAATAGGTAGAACTCTTGAAGACATAGGTGTAGGCAAGGACTTTATGAACAAATCCCCAATTGCCCAGGAAATATCACAAAGAATCAACAACTGGGATCTGATCTTTTTAAAAAGCTTTTGCACAGGAAAAGAAACTACCAACAGAGCCAAGTGACAACCCACAGAGTGCGAAAAAATTTTTGCTAGCTATTCCTCTAACAAAGGATTAACATCTCAAATATATAAAGAACTCAAAAAAATCAGAACCCCCAAATTTAAAGACCCAATCCAAAAGTGGGCAACTGAAATGAATAGACACTTCTCAGGTGAAGAAGTAGAAACAACAAATAGACATATGAAAAAATATTCAACATCACTGGTCTTTTGAGAGATGCAAATTAAAACAACCCTGAGATTCCAACTCACTCCAGAAAGAATGGCTATTATCAACAAATCAGCCAATAACAAATGCCGGAGGGGCTGTGGAGAAAAAGGAACCCTTCTCCACTATGGGTGGGAATGTAGACTGGTGCAACCACTATGGAAATCAGTGTGAAGATTCCTCGGGGAACTAGGACTAGAGATTCCATTTGACCCAGCTATTCCCCAGTTTGGTATCCTCCCAAAAGAATTAAAAGCATCATACCGCAGTGGTATATGCACACCCATTTTTTTTTGTTTGTTTTGTTTTATTTTCAACACCCATGTTTTTAGCAGCACAATTTGTAATAGCTAAATCTTGGTAACAGCCCAAATGCCCATCAAGAGAGGAATGGATAAAGAAAATGTGTGTGTGTGTGTGTGTGTGTGTGTGTGTGTGTGTTTTAATACAATGGAGTACTACTCTGCCATAAAGAATGATAAGCTTGAGATATTTCTAGGTAAATGGATGTATCTTAAGACCATACTCTTAACTGAAACAAATCAGGCACACATGCATAAATACCACATTTTTTCTCTGGTGTGAGAAACTGAAAGTGTAAATAAGGACTAAAATGTATTCTATTGGGAAAGAGAAGAAAATGTCCAAATGGAACAGACGGTCAAATGATTTTTAAAATAACTTTTATTTAAATGATGAATGTAATTGTTTTTTATCCTTAGTTGCATAATTTAAAAGATTTTTGTCTGAGGTCCATTGTTGTTTTTTATTTAATATTTCTTAAACATCAATTAACTATGAACATGGGTAATTTAACTTTTAATTGTCTTCTTTATTTCATATATGTATTTTTTTTAAGAGATATGGCCTCACTATGTTGCACAAGCTGCCTCAAACTCCTGGGCTCTAGCAATCCTCCACCCTCAACTTCCCAAGTAGCTGGAACTACAGGCATAATGTTTCTATCTTAAAACAAAGAAATTGAAGCATCTGTAAGAGCCAGGCATAGTGGCACACGCCTGTAATCCCAGCACTCAGCAGGCAGAAGCAGGAGGATCGCAGTGGGTGAGTGTGAAGCCAGCCTGGGCTACATAGTGAGCTCAAGTCCAGCCTGAACTACACAAGGAAACCTTGTCTCAAAAAAACAGAAAAAATAAAAAAAGAAAGAGAGAGAGAGAGAGACAGAGACAGAGACAGAGAGAAAAAAGAAAAAGAGAGAAAGAAAAGAAAGAAAGAGAAAGAAAGAAAGAAAGAAAGAAAGAAAGAAAGAAAGAAAGAAAGAAAGAAAGAAAGAAAGAAAGAAAGAGAGAGAGAGAGAGAGAGAGAGAAAGAAAGAAAGAAAGAAAGAAAGAAAGAAAGAAAGAAAGAAAGAAAGAAAGAAAGAAAGAAAGAAAGAAAGGAAGGAAGGAAGGAAGGAAGGAAGGAAGGAAGGAAGGAAGGAAGGAAGAGAAAAAGAAAGAAGAGCAAAAGAAAAGTCTATAAGAGACATTTCTGCACTATTTTCCTTTGAAAATATTACCTGTAGGACTACAAAAAGAAGTTTGCTATATATTTTCTATAAATGATATATTTTAAGAAAGAAAATGAAAAAACACTCTGTTTAGACATTTGATATCAGGATTATTCTTTAACCTTTTTCACACTTTTTTTTTTACCACTGAGATAGTGTTATTCACAGAAAACTAGGTAATGACCAATGAAGCAATATCAAAATAATAACTATGATACTAATGTACATTTATCCACCCTTTGGTGAGTGCAAAAATTTCTTCCTTTTTTCAGTCCATGTTAACATCAATGCCATTTTTGTGCACACCAGTGACCTGGTCCACTCTCGCGAGATTTCACTTCACGACTTTTCTTTTCAGAGGCTGGTAAGATGGATTCTTTTTGGTCTCTCCCTCTGGACATAGAAGGCCATGTAATTTCTATTTCTATTTCTGTTTCTTTAAAGGATAAATAACGTTCAGAATCATCATCTGCTCTCCCCTGCCTGCTGCTGGCATCTGTTTTCAGTCATCCTCTGCATACCTTCCAGGACTTTTCCCTTCATCTTCCTGACCTTTTCTCTTGGACCCAGATCCTTGCACCTCTTTTCTCAATTTGCACTCCATTTTCCTAGCTTCTGCTCCTAAACCCTTCTTCTATTTCATATCAGACTCGGTGTTTTTATGTACTTCTTCACTTCCAATACTATAATTTTTTTTTTGCTGTTAACAATTTTTAAGTATTTAAGGTCAGTTCCAGACATTTATGTTGCACAGCATTGCCAAACACCAAACACATAACATTAACAATGTTTACAAACCCTCTGGTGCTGTCTAGAACATTTTCTAACCCATATAACTAGGCAGAGTACTGAATGTGGAGAAGAGAGAAATAAACCATTTAATTTTCAAGAGCATACTTGTGTATTACTTTCTCAATTCTTATAGACTAGATGTATGTAAAGTGTGGAATTTGCATTTTATTACTATATTTTAAAAGCAAACATATTTTCATGTCTATTTTTAAGTCAACTAAAGGATTATCAAAGCACTTAGGCTAAATTGGGAAGTCTATCTATATTATAAAAATTATGTATTTTGAAAAAAAATCTCAATTTTTAATTTAATTATAACATTTGATTGTCGATTGTACCCAGATTTCTTTATATTAAGAAACATAAAAGGACCTTATAAGAATTCATAATCAGGAAGTAAACTACGCAACAGTGTTATGTTTTAATTGTCATAATTCTGATGTAGCAGTCTTTTTTTGTCTTTAAATCTGGATAAGAAAACCAGAATTATGACCCCAACTGCCATTTTTTAACTATATGACTTGAGTAGATTTTTTACTTCTGCAAGTTTCAGTTTCTGTAAAATGCATAAAATAATAGTGCATATTTAGAAACGAATGTGAAAATGTTAAGTGCTTGCTATAATATTTAATATTATATACATGATCAGTGAATTATATTCTTATGTTTATATAATAATTACTGCTTCCTCATTACATAGCAGGAACTCAAAATATTTCATCCATGACTCTTGTAAGTTGATTTTTGTTTGAGTGTCCTTGTCTCTCAGAAACTATGGTGGTTTTCATAGTTGTATAATTATAAAAGTTAAATTACTAATAATTACGAATACTGAATGAAGGTTTCAGAAATCAAATAGAAATTGACAGAGACTAACTAGTGTTTGTATAATACATATAACAATATATACTAATATATATATCTGTGGATATCCTAATCTAGCATGGCAAGTGTTTGTGAGAGGTACGGATTGGTCCCTTAAATCTGGTATTAACCTTAGTGTAAAACTATTTAATTTTTAAATGTTCTAGAACTGTACAATTTTAAAAGCCCTTCCTAAATTATTAAACATGTTTTACTAAACCTTCTATTTTTTACATAATCCTTTTTTACTAAAATCTCCACCACATTTTATAAAGATGACACCATGAAGCTAACCTCTAGCTAGACAAAATGTCCAGTACATACATAAGAGTACTACTATTTTACCATGATTGACTAGTGTTCTTAAGTGTGCATTTAGATAAAAATACAAAAAAAAAAAGTATGGATAATCAGTTCAGAATAAATGAAGAAAGAAGATTTTACATTCAAATCAAAACTGTTTTATCTAGTTATGGCAAGATGTATTTTGGAATAACTCTCAGACAACTCTATTTTACTAAGGAGGAAAAAAAATGTGCTCTCTGCCTAAAAGATTATATTCTAAATCTTTGATAAATTATCATTCTTTCCAAATGTATGGGAATGTTTGACAAAATATAAGATTATTGAAACAGAAGAATATGATGAGTAAACAATTCTACATTTAAGAAATTAAACCAGCATATAATCAATCATAGAAACACTCTATATAACTTTTTATTGCCTTTTTTCTGGTACAATAGCTGAAGGAAGAAAGAACCTCAAAATCAGTTAATGTAGGAAACCAAGAAATGCATTTCATTTAACCCCGATGTTTCTTTATTTTTCTTCCCACAGTAATAAGACATCCCTCTCCGCTGAAGCTGTAGTTCTTTAATAGAAATGTGGGATAGGCAAATCTCTAACACACTTGTCTTCCAAACTCAGACCTTGAACAATAACAAACTTTAATTGTTTTCTTGGCAAAATATAAAAAATAAGCAGATAGAGCTTTAAAAGAAAAATAATTTTACACCTCTCTGATGTCATTTGGTTGGCTAATAGAAACTCTTTTTTGCTAAAATAATGTACATATTGTTCCTTCCTTGAAAGACTCATAAACTTCTCTAGGTAACACCTAGATAAATTATCCATTTCTCAAATTATCCTATCCTTGTAATTCACCTTTGAACTCCTAGAACAGGTTTTTAAATGAGACAGCCAAAATTTCCTTTTGCACCTGCAAATAACAATTGAATCAACAATTAAGGATCATTTCCTCTTCTTTGAAATTCAAATAATGGCATTAAAACAGAGAGTAATATTTTTTATCTGCATCTGGTCAGGCTATTTCCTGGCATTTGAGATGAAGTAACAGGATGAATGTGTAAAAGTGCAACAGAAAGAAGCTGAGCTAATTCCTAGATGACTTCAGAAGTGAAGGCAGCTTCTAGACCGAGGATGGAATATACAGGTATGTAAAAAGAGCACACAGCTCTAAAGTTATTGGGAAGAGGGGTTATTTTCTACATAAAGACAAATTAACACTTAAGTGAAACACATCAAAGAAAGTATTATTTGTAGTACCCATAGGATTGAATTTTCCACAGTTTTACAACATTCAATGCAATTTACCCTTCTCCAAACATCCTATGTCCTTGTCTCATTCCTCTCTGTACACATACTCCTTGCAGAAGCTCGCATTTCTTACCCTTCAAATTATAGTCTAGTCATCCCAAAGCTTCTGCCACACGACCCCATTTTGAAACCTGAAGATTATGTCCAATATCTGCATTAATCTATAATAGACTGTGGTGTGTCACTAATTACTCAATTCTTATTGCTGCTTCACTTCTACTTTCTTTAATAGAAAATACTAATTGTCTATATTTAATCATTTTCCAGTAGAGTTCTTTGCCACCACCACTTCCTGCATTGCTAATATCTCTGAATTCAAAATACTAACAAATACATAATAAAATACTAATAAATACATAATAAAATACTTGTAATAAATACAATACAAATACAATATTATGTATTTATTAGTATTTTGTATTGTATTTGTATTAATATAGCATTTCATATTGTAATAAATACAAAACAAAATACTAATAAATACGTAATATAATACTAACAACAAGAAATTTACAATACCAAAGTATATTTCATAGCACATTAAACATTTTATAGATATAAATTTTAACACCACCAATCCCATATGTATATTTCAAACTTGTCCTTTGTGGGTGAAAAAAACTACACTCCAAAAATACTAAGTGACTTGGGTAAGATCACCTATTTACAAAATCAAATAAGGTTTTCTGTTGACTATCTTGGTTTAATTATAGTCACCTTCCTCTCATTAAAAAAAAAAGTCCTAGTTTGAAAAATAAGCCATCAAATCACCCTCATTAATGTGACTATTGATTCTAAATGGAGGTCCTCTTCTAGTTCAGAATTTTTTCTCTTTTCTTCCTCAAAATAATTTTTTAGAAGGTAGATTAGTGACTCCTAGTCCCTATTTAATTTACTAATAGTGCTAACTCCTTTATTATCTTTTAAAGTGATTACACTATAAATTAAAGCAAACTGTAAAAGACATAAAAACCAAATGTTTGGTTTTCTTAGTCTCCAAATACTACAATAAAACAGTTCGAGTAATTCAATAGCAAAGGAAAAATCATAAAAATATGTGGGACATCATTTCAGAGCATCTATATTCTTATTAACAAGATACCACATTACCCAAAAAATAGATGTGCAGTAATTCTGGTATCAACAGGACAGTGGGTAGAAAGTCAAAGAAAAGCGGGGCCTATAAGGTTGTAGACACCAGGGAGTTTGAAGGAAAAACTGCGTAAATGTTAGAAAAGATTTCACTGGAAAGATGCACCAGCTGAGAGAAGCTTTCAGCCTGGACATGATTTTAAAAGCCAGCATGCTCCAGAGCAGAGGAAAAGCCTGAGCAATCAGAGAAGGCGAAGCACACTGAAGAACAGAGGACGGCTATAGAAAGCTGAGACAGGATTTTGAGGGCAAGATGGAAGGGAATGTACATGTATGGACAGGCATTGTACGTCATTCAGCAGCCAGTGGGAAACTAGTAAAGATTTCCAAAAAGTTGGCAGCACATTTTTTGTAATAACATAATAGTAATTGGCAAATTTATAGTAGAATATTTTAGCAATTTTCCACAAAACCTCTAGCTGTGCTGTAGACAGGGAAACACAACACTGCAGTCAATAAAAACATGGATAGGCAAGTAGTAAATCTGAGGTTGAAATGCAGTCTTTGCCATTTCTTGAGTGGTTTGAAACATTTTCTCAGATGAAATGAGATGAGATGGACGGTGTTTAAAGGTAGCTTCATAAGTATATCATGACTGAAAATTCCTTCTTGATCTACAGTCATGATGGTATTGCACAATTTTCTAGCTCCTGCTCAACTTCAGTAAAGCTTACAACGGGTAGTTCCCATTTAATCGAGGGCAGTATGTCACGAATTTGGAAACATCTAGTTCTAATTGAATAGAACCCATTAATGGGATTTGAATTGTACTCTGTTAATGGCCTTCCAGTAATATAAAGTATTAGATACTTCAAAGCAGGTTTAGAATTTAGAAGAGGTAGACAGCAAAAAGGCTCCAGACTCTGGGACCACTACAATTAGTATTTTGGTCAGACACCAAAAGAAAATGGAAAGTGGAAGATGAAAGAGTGTGAAAAACCAAACTTGACATTGGCTTAAATTTTCTGAAAAAGAGTAGCTATTCCCTGTAATAAAAGGCAGCAATCATTTGTTGTTCTGGGTAATAATATATTTACTGAATTTAAGCAGTAGATTTCAAATAAACATGAGTTTCGAGCATAATGAATTTAATGCTTTATTTATTTTTAATTTTATTAGTACATGTTTGCATTTCAAGCAGTTTACAGTCATCTTGGGGAGTGATTACACATACATACCACAGCCCTTCCCTCTCCCTCCCTCTCCTAATTCCCCTATCCCATTTTTCATTCTTGTTGATATTATTAATCTTAGCTCATGTTATGACATATAGTGTTTAACTTAAAGTTATCCTCATCATCAACACTGAAATGTGACTGGAAGAAGTTATTTACAATTTCCTTTCACAAATCCTGCAAACACACATATCCACAATTACAAACAAAATCGCCCCAAAACTTTGAGTACTGACAATTTTATGAATTTAAAATTTTTAATTTAACAATATAGATTCAAGATTTTTTTTTTTCCTTGATATGCAATCAGTTGTTATCCAGCAAACTAAATGCCCCACCTGAATCCCAAATGTTATCGGGGCTGGGCTTGGTGGTGCATGCCTGTAGTTCCAGCACCTGGGAGGCTGAGGCAGGAGGATTGCTGCCAATTCGAGGCCAGCCTGGGCCACCTAGTGAGTTCAAGGCCAGCCTGATCTATATAGTGAAACCCCATCTCAAAAGAAAAAAAAATCCAAATGCTATCAGGACCATATAAGAATTTTTCTCCTTCCTGAATAATCAGTATCTAGAAGCGATATAGCCCATCAGCTTCAGACAGTTACATGTTTTTGTAATTATTCTAATTATGAACTCATTTTCTTTTCTTCTAAATTTGCACACTTTTGCATTTTATAATCAAATGTAGATTTTGTTTAAACTTCACGACAGGATTATATTTAATGAAAAAGCCATCCTGTTAGCGTGATATAACTCAACCATCAGTTGGACTATGAAATTTAGTCAGGGTGCCTTTTAGGATCAAAAGATGTTTTTCGAGGAAAAAAATTTGTTTATGTCCCTCTTCAATTCATATCAACTTTTCTGATTTCTGAAACTACCTTGGTAGGATGTTACTTGACCTATTTCGCAATCTCCCTTAATGATTTCATTTTAAAATTTTATTTACTCCAGCATTTCAGTCAGTAAAGAATAATTGATTAACCTTGATTCTTTAAAACCTGTTACCACTTAAAACTTGCAAAATATTTTATCACGTAGCAATGCATATTATATAAAGTGTTTGAGATTTAACTGTAGTATGTGCCACCTTGCTAATTCGGATAAAGTCAGTCAGGTTTTAAAGAAACTTTTGCAATAAATGTGAATGACTCCTTTCTCTTTTTTTCTTTTTTTTCCTCTTTTTTTTGTTTTTCCCTTCTTGCTCTCTTCAAATACACACACACACACACACATATCACTCATCTAAAAAATCTTTCTATTAAATATACGTCTCAAGATGTTCTGCTGATTCAACATGCAATTTACAGGAACCAGATCTTATTTAACCATTTAATTAAAATCCTCATGTTAAGTCACTGCAGATCCTCCCTGATTATGTAGCACTGATTATGTTGAAGTCTCAGCTCGAGCCACGTCCACTTAGTACTATATATACCAAGAGGCTGTTCAGCTCAGATACTATTAAAGGCCACAGTAACAAAAAATCCAACTTGTCTGATTAACAAATGAGAAAATATGTCACACAGCACTTCACTGTAAACCTCTCTACTGGCTCTGCCTTCCTCCTTGTATTGCAGTATCGTTCATTAGAGAGACAGACAACTACAGCAGCTCTTAGCGTATCACATAGGAGCATTCACTAATACTCAGGTAACTGTTTCCCACTTGTGATGCTTTCTTTTTTTTTTTTTTTTAATTATTTTTTTTTAATTTTTTTTTTTTTTTTTTTTTTGGTGGTGCCAGGGATTGAACTCAGGCCCTTGTGCTTACAAGGCAAGCACTCTAATCACTGAGCTAAATCCCCAGGCCCTGCTTTCTTAAGAATAATGAAATTATTCTCAGAAGCCCGTTAAAGAACTTCCTTTCGTATTTTACTGGCCAGAATTAGGTCACTTGTTTATTCCTAAATGAAGTTCTGTCGAGAGGTCTGGAATTGCCAAATGGCCTGGAATATTTGACACCCCGTCAATGGAGTTGAGGACAAAATAAGTGTGCTGGAAGGCACCTTGGTATACGGAAGAGGGGTGAGTTTTTCAACAATATTGTGAATACTGAACAATGCTCACTTGGGAAGTAAGAAATGAGATGCAATAGACTCCGTAGGCAAACTGATCCTGTTTTGAATTCTGCTCTCTTGTGATAACTCTTTTTTTATGATTTCGCCTCCAAATTTTTGGGTCTGTCCTCTAAGTCCCATCCGAGATGGGACTAAGGAGCATTTAAAACTATTGGGGGGAGGATTAAATTTCATGACACAAAATCTGTTTTAGGGATTAAGTTTTTGAGATCATAGTCACTTAACCTTGAGGTCTCTTGGGAAATACAGAAATCCAGAGACCTTAGCATAACTTTGGTCTTTAATTCCATGATCTAGTACAGGATGAAGAAACTGTAGAAGTAGGCTTAGGTAGGGATATACCAGCTGCATTCTGCTTTGCATTACAATTGGTCTTTCATAGCACCTTAAATTTTGTTTTTTGGGTTTTTTTTTTTGTGTTTGGGTTTTTTTTTGGCAGGAAGAGAATGATCAAGAGAAGATGTTTGATAGCGACTGAGAATTTATTGTTCTTTTTCCTCTAGCTAAGTCTCCCCTTTCTCTGCCTTTACCTATCCTAATTTTAGCTTGGAGAATTCAGCTTTCCTCATCTTCACAAATTAGTGGGCACTACGTTAATTCATATGTAGATGATAAGTGGAGAATCCCTCTCCCTGGAAGACAAATATTTACTTCCTTCTAACTCAAATGGATAAGCTCCTTTAACATGCATTCTGTTTACCAGACCTTACACAAGACAAAGAAATACTAATATGCTATAATACCCTGACATTTTTTGTTCTCTACACTATCTCCGGTATTGGTAGGCAAGTTGACTGTATAATCACCTTCAATAGGCAACAATTTGACTCTTTCTTGTTGCTTAATAGAGCTCACCAACTTTCACACTGCTAAATAAATAAATGCACAGATGAATGAACGAACAAACGTATGAATAAATGAATGGGAGGGTAATGGGAGGGCCCTCACTCCTCCAAGCCACCAACTCTGTATCTTATTCTTTAGAACATCCTGATTTTGATCCAAATTTTCTTCTGGCTGAGTTTTTTGTTGTTAGGTTTTGGCTTGAAATAACAGAAAATCAACACTAAAACTAGACATGACATTTAAGTTCTAGGTAAGAAGAAATGACCTGTCGTGACAGTAATTGAGATTCTGAACTGAAAGCGTCCACAGAAACAAGGCTGGGGATCATCCCTTCCAGTGGAGATGATGATAAGAGAAGGTGCAGTCGCCAAGCACAGACATGAAGGCCACAGCGACCAACGCTGGGGATGAGCAGGCTCCCAGCAGGGCTGTAAGCCGCCCTGCTCTGCTCCTAACAACTGCAGGCTGCGCTGTTTCCATGAGGGGCTGTGCGATAGCGTCTCTGTGACGCTCGCTGCTGCCCAGGTTTCTTTATTCCTGATTGTTTTAAAATTCTGTTTCTGCTGTCTTCCTAGCAATCGATAAATTATTTTCCTCTTCAAATCAGTGTGTTCCACTTGCTTACAACCAAGAGCTCAGACTCTAGAGTAAAATTGTGCTATTAACACTGGAGTTCAATCGGAAAAATTACAAAAAGTGAAATTAAGTCAATATTAATCACGTATCAACACAGGAAGGACTTTTGTGTACAAAGCATGGAAAAAATGAGAGAAAAAAGACGAGTGGTTATTTAAAATGAAAGCTATCTCAGATTAACCTAACAAGTTCCAGTGCTCTACTAGACAGCAGGGTGGTGGACAATGTACTGAATATTTCAAAAAAGCTAGAAGAAAAAAAATCTTGAATTCCTTCACCACAAAGAACTGATATTTGAGGAGGTAGATTGCTAACTGATTTGAACATAACATTTGTATGTTATTTTCAAAATTTCACATAATACCCCATCAATATGTATGATTTTTATGTCAATTTAAAATTTAAAATGAAACAATTTATAGTGATTTAAGTTAAATCCCTAAGACAAGAAATCTTACAAATATCTACAAATCAAAAAGAAAACCACATACTATAAAAGAAAGAACAAAGGAATGAACAGCAATTGAAAGAATGCAATTTTATAATGAAAATCCTCACTTATTAGTATCAATAAATGCATAAAAATTGGCCACTAAGTTACATAGTGGACTGATAGGAGCTTTTGAAAAATAAGATTCAATTCTCATACAAGTTTGCAAAGATTAAATTCTCTAATTTTCCTCAAATGGATGACCTCATTTAACATTTGTTCTATCCAAGAAATCTGGTATTTGCATACACTGGAGTACGACTCTGCCATAAATAGAGAGAGAAACTAGAGTCATTTGTAGGAAAATGGATGCGCTTTGAGAGTATATGGTGAGTGAAATGAAGCAAACCTACATGGTTGCTCTAACACAAGAAACCAAATGTATAAATAAACCAAGCAAAATAAAAGACATGATAGGAAGTGGGGAGATATTTCTCAAATGTGAAAGAGATCAAGAGATGAAGGGATGTGGGAGAGAGTAGAAAGGAAGGGGACTTAAAAAGGATTTAAGGGATTAAACTCAGTGGTTAAAGTGCTCATCTTGTAAGCACAAGGGCCCAAGTTCAATCCCCAGCACCGAAAAAATAATAAATAAATAAATAAATAAATAAATAAATAAATAGGATTTAAGATGTTTTATATACATGTACTAGTTCCCCACAAGGAAGATAAACATTATGTACCGTAAACATGTACTAATAAAATAATTATGAAAAAGGAAAAAAATTGGAAACAACCTAAATATGTAATGACCAGAAAATCACTGAATCAGCTAATTAATGACATGAGATACTATAAAATAATTTTAAAGCAAATTTTTCAAAAATTAACTATTAGTAACAATTATTAATAAATATTAAGTAAAATATACACTTACAAAACTACATTTTGAATATGATTATGCTATAATACAAAGGAAATTTGTGAAAAACAAAAACCGCAACTATGTCTTATGGATGGTAGTTTCTGTTTACTGTTTTTTTTTTTTACCAAATTATATGTGTTTTGAAAAGTTTGATTTAATTTTTATATAACTATTTTCATTGTACATATTTTAGGTCTGCAACATGATTGTTTTAAGTATTTATTTTGATATGCATACACATAGTAAAATGTTTATATAGATAACTGAGTTAACATACACATCATGCCACACAGCTACCTTCCTTTTCCGTGTGCATTAGGAAAGGCACCTAATATCTACTCTCTTGACTGCTAACCAATTGCAAGTAGTCCTCAGCTGTACATTAGATTCTTTAAGCAATTCATTTCAGACACATGATGGAGTTCATATTTTTATTTCTGCTCTATATGCATTATATAAAATTTAATTAATTTTGAGTAAAAGAGAAATCAACTGAAATATGAAGTTAAATAAATTTTGAAACTTAGATCAATATTTTTCTTGGTAATAGAAATCCTTCCTAAAACATTCTTCTAAATTAAAACAATTGTGAAAATATTAAATGTTTGGTGTTATATGTGATTTTGAAGATATATGTTGTGTAAATGAACATAGTTTAATTTTTCTGCAAAATAACATACTAAGAAATTTCAAAAAATCAGAAGGCATCTCAAATGTCCAAAAGAAAAAAATAAACAGTTTTTAAGTAAAATACAAAACTTTTTTCTAAGAAATCGAAAGCTAAATGTTTTGTACAATCATAATACATTAAAAACACCATGTCACAGGAAAATTATTTCAGTCGTTTCTCTCTTATGAATCCAAAAATATTTTACAAAATTTTAGAATTTCAATCATAAATATTAAGTGAAAGTTCAAGTCATTTTTTTCTAAAATTATATATATTAGGTTTATTATCTCTTACTACTTAAATAATTTTTTAATTTCGAAAAAAAATTCACATTTTTTTTTCCTGAAAACTTTTGAATTTCCTCCTAATCCTTAAAAGTCTACAGTGTCCACATTGTATGGCAGAGCAGACAAAGACCGAAGGCAGAATGGTATTTTGTGTATCTTCCCCTAACTTGTTTGCGATCTTTACTATTATTTAGTTGATTTAGTTGCTTCTTTGTGTTAGATTTACTCTTCAAACCTCTAAATTGTTTTTCTCCTTCAGTTACTCTCTTCTATTGCTTACTTTCTCCTTCTGACGTTCTTCTTGCCCTAACACTAGATTCTCTGTATCTGGCATCCAGATTATTTGCCTTTCATTCTTTTCTATTTTGTCTGTCATCTCAAGATGGTAAAATTCTCAAATTTATTGAAAGTTTACCCTCTGGATCATTAATAATGTTTTCAATCCTTTTTGAATGTGACTCTTCAGCAACTTTTTTTTTAATTTTTAGGAGTATCATCTTGTTATATGAAAAATGTACGTATACAATATGAACATATATATATAGAATATCACCCTTATCTGAAGTGCTTAAAGAATTATTTTAAATTTTGAAATTTTTCAGGTATTGGACATATCTAGAGGATGGGACCCAAAACTAAACAAGAAATGCATTAATATCATGTACACCTTATACTTACACCCTGAAGGTAATTTTATACAGCATTTTTTTATATTTGTATTTTGACTGTGACATGTCACATGAAGTCAGGTATGGAATTTTCCATTATGGTGTCATCTCAGTGTTTAAAAAATTTTGGAATTTTGGAGCTCAACCTGTGTGTATATGTTCTTAATATAACAAGTAGCAGAAAATGCTGCTGTACATAAAATACACATACACATATAAGTTTGAGAGGATACTACATCTACCAAAGAAGAAAAGCTTGCTATATTCTTGCTCTGTAAAAGCAATAACTTCTCAAACCTGTTTTATAGAATAATAACAATGTTTAGAAGCTGTGTTGAGCAGTGCACTCCCTTTCTCTTTAGCTGAAAGATTCATCATACAAGTAAAGTAGTAGCCACTGAAGATGTCAACCTACCACTTATTATTAAAAAGTCTTTAAGAATACATATGTTAAGGTGGGAGCTTAGAGGTCTACTTGGTGAATGATAAGCCCTAAAGGGTTCATCATATTTCTTAAAATCTTCACTAAACACTTAGCGAATGAAAAGCTTTAGCCCAATCTGTTCCCAGTGAAACCAAAAGGTAGAGAACAGAGAACACAATCTTGTTCAGAAATCCAGTTAGTTAGCTAGAATGTTTTTCAGATAATTTTGAGGTTAGCCAAGATGAATTCTCTTCCCTAAATTAAACTCAATATTAGTTAAGTCAGAATGATAAAAAGTATAACATGGAATAACATTGGCCAGGGAAGAGCCAACAGTTGGAAAAAGGGACTCACACGCAGATCCCTCCAATGGTATATTTCAAAAATGTCCATAAGAGCAGCATGTGAAGATGCAGATATTGGGATAGAGCCTATTTCAAATCTTATCTCAGTGTGTCACAGACAGAAGGTAATACACAAGAAGCTAAGGAAAAGGGAATATAAAAATGCCAAGACTCATGTCGAAAACCTGGAAATGGACTCATATTGCTTGTTTACTACCTCCCCCATAATGTGAAAGAACACAAATAAAACAGCCTGAGGAGGTTACTAAATTAACTTTGTTACCAATAAAACCCCAAATCTAAAATTGATGGTTGATATTGTCCAAACCTTTAATAATATTCTAAACTCAGGGGGAAGTAGATTGAGTCATAGTTATTATTTCAAAGGAGTCAATTATCTTATAAATCATTAAATGTACACAAATATCATAATTCTCTTCAAATATCACTAGTCAATCATTATGTACGAATAAATAAAGAAAAATAAATACAAGTGAGAAATGGAAACAAGGTGGAAACATCTAGCCCAATCCTCATGTCTTACAAACGAGGATTCTAAGTCTCACTTTGCTGAACATCGTACAACAGCTAAGTAGTCATATTCAGATCCCAAACTCTGCCTTTTCTATTGCCAATTTTGATTTATATTATGACAGTTCTGATAAATCCATAATGCATCCTGTCTTTGCCTATACTGACTAGTGCATATCTGTGTAAAAATACAGACTCTGAATGTGCAGCAGGGCCTAGGAGTCTGCATTTTACTAGCTCCCACTTGCTCCTGATGGTAGTTCCTGGACTACACATTAAGGCTATTAATTATTCACTCTTACTAAACCTGCTCAGACATTTGAGTAGATGAACTCTTAGAAAGTCATTTTTAACTCTGAGCATTACAGTAACATTTAATGCATTTATGATATCTAGTCAATGCTCCAATGATCAAAAGGTTATAAACATTTTTTAAATATTCATAATTTTACAATTTTGTAAAAATAAGAATTCTTATTGTGCTTCTTTTTTCATGGGGTGGCCATTTTCAATTAAAAGCAGGCATCTGTTACGTGAAAGTATTTATAATGTAACTTTCACTCATACATTCTTGGTTCCTTCTCATTAACTAGCAAATCGTCCACAATTTGTACATGTAAAATAAACAGATAGTTAGTGAATGCATCACTTTATTTCTCAAGAATTCAGCCTATTCTTTGGGTAAAACTAAGACTATTGTATCTTTCCTATCACCCTCTATCAAGTTGTAGTTAATAAGTGAAATCCCAGCCAGGATGCATGAAACTTGGCAGAAAAGTAAACTCTTTGAGCTTCCAAATGTTAGTCTAAAAAATCTATATCATAATGATTTGGATATTAAGTTAGATAAGAAAGACATCAATAAGTTATAAAACTAAGTTTTAAATATTCTTATTATACTATTCCTCCTCCTCCTCTCACTACTAGAACTAGTATTACTACCATCATTTAGCAATTAAAGACTTTAAGTATGTCTGGAGTTTTTAGGTCACAACAGAAGTAAGATTTTTCCAGAGAGGAGATATTTTCCAAACCACTTTCACATTTGCATTAGTCAGTTTTCCCATCACTGAGACAAAATACCTGACACATACAACTTAAAAGAGGAGAGGTTTACTTTGGCTCGCTTGGTGCAGGGGTGGTGGGATGGGGCTCTCAGTCCATGGTTAGCTGACTCCAAGGCAGAAACAGCATGGTGGAAGGGTATGGTGGAAGACAGCTGCTCAACTCATGGCAGCCAGGAAGCAGAGGGAGAAGGGAGGAGCCAGAGACAAGAATACACCATGCCAAATTATACTCCCAGTGTCCCACCCCTAATCAGGTCCCACTACTAACAGCACTTGCAACTAATGAGCAACTAATGGATGAATACACTGATGAACATAGTGCCCCCCAGATCCAATCACCTTCCAACCACATGAGACTTTCTGGGGACATTATAGAGCTAAACCTTAATGGTATATTTGTTGGCCAGGTTCAGGTTTCCTGCACATATTTGTGCCTCAGATCACATATCTATAAAATGGGCTTCTTTGTTGGTATATGAACTCAGTCTGCTGCGATAGTCTGTGTCATCTACTCCTTGCTGCTGGACACAGCTCACCGGCCCATCAAATGTACTCCAAAGCATATGCAATGAGACACAAGCTAATTTCTAGTAACCTGAATGCCTCCTTATTACAAACTCTAAGAAGCCAAAACAAGAGAAGCGAAACAAAAGGATACCCAAATGTCTGTTTAACTCCTGATCGCTAATGGGGGGATCACCTTGATTATTCTGCATTTGGTTATTACAAGTACCACTCAGGTTTATGTTGACATTTCCTGTGAGTATTGCAGCATCTACTACATGAGGATAATGAATTAAAATATGTTCATCAACCTACTAACTAATCTATCTATAGGATTTTCAGGATTGCTCAACTGGCAGCAAGAAAATACAAATCTCGGCATAACACTTCAGAAAATCCTAAGCCCCGGGATGCTGAAAGTAGCACATTCTGTATGTATTCAATGCTAGATAATGTCACGGTTACTCATCAAGCTTCCTGAGGTCTTAGGAAGGTGATGAATTCAACGGGTTATCTCAAAAGTAATTATTTTCTTCTTTAACGTTTATTTTTTTTCAGAAAACAGTAACTTAATAAAAAATAAATGAACTAAAACAATAAGCATCACATTTCTATTAAAAAAGAATTTGAGAAATTATTATTAGAAAAGGAAGATATAATTTTAAAAGTTTAAACATTTAAAAACATTTTTAAGTGCCCTAGCATTTATTTTTGTAAAGAAGAGAGGAGGTAAAATGAAGAACCACTGCTCAGCATGGTTTCTCATCACTTATTCAAACATTTTGATTTCCTATTAAAATAATGAATAAAACATACTTATCTGAGAATTTTCCAAGTTAATGATAAAACTATGTTGTCAGAAAGACTAAAGGCATAGATATGTGTATCTCCTCTTATCTGATATCATTTTAGTAATCAACTATATTAAGATCCCACAGTAGGAAATTGAAATACTACTTACAATTGTTCTAGACCACGGTATTAAATGTGAGATACTCAACTGCTATAATTCTTCTTCCTATGGTTTAAACCTTTAGGATAAAAGATAAAAGATATTTTAATGTATGAATTTGTTGAACAAATAATTACTAAGAACCTACCATGTACCAGGTCCCATGCTGGGAACTAGATAATAAACAGAAAGCCAAACAGACAGGATCCCTCTACCCACATGTAGCTGTCTCAATGCATCAACCAGCCCTAATATTTACAGCTAATCTCAACATATCGCTTTCCTGCCCTAAGGATTCATGAATAGATGGCATTTAAATTTTATATTTTATGTTGTTATTCTTTGTTTTAGGATCTACTTATATTGAACATATATAATTATAAAATTACTTTTAGAAAAAATAGTCTAATAAAAGTTATTTCTTAAAGTTTACAGTTTGAAAGGAACGTAGGTCAGAAATGAGACACGGAAAGAGCCAAGAGGCTTACACTGTCATGTGGAAAGAGCCAGGCAATGGTTTGCCACTTGAGGAATTAAATAACATACGGACTTTTAGTATATCTACATTATCTAAATTTAAAATTTTGTTAAAATACTATTTACTTTTTTCAAGAAAAATATACAGACCCTTTGAAGGAAACTGTTTCTAGACCGTATTCTGCTAAAAGTTGTCCTTCTAAGTTCACAACGCTGCTAATAGTAAATCCAGATGGCTTTTGTGAGGGGCTCTCTGTTGGTGAAGTTGGAGTTCTTGATTGGAGGAAAATGCTGTCTCTCTGTAAAATGAAAATAGTTTTAAAATCCTGACAACATGATGTAATGTCATACAAATTAAAGGGAAAGTTTTTAGCAACACGAATGTAGCTGCAGATGGGAGGCAGGAGGGCCTTGTGGAATTAGGGTGGGATTATAGGTGAATTTAGAGTAGGTCCCGACACATGCATGTATATTCTCAACATGTGAAGGAGGAACATAGAAACAATGAGTGGCTGTAAAAAGTGATCATTCTCAGTGACTAAGAGTCTTTGTGGAGAACTATAGTTTGGATGCATGTTACGAAGAACTAAAAGAAACCAGGAGGAACTAATGTTAAGGAAGATAATGAAAAAGAAGCTAAGACATTCGCTTCCCGAAAGAGGGAGGAAGGGACACGATAAGGAGACAGGCTCTGAATGTATCTTGCATAAATTCTTATTGTGCATCTTCTCTGTAAAAGTATCTCTTAACTGTTTATATTAGAGTTTAAGATAGTTAGTCTATTTCACATATTTTGCATAGTTTTTCTAGTTTCCCCAACTCCTACTACATGAATTGAATACTATATAAATTAACAGGAAATAAATTTGAAAAGAACAAACATTTGTTTTACCAGCTCCTAAAAAGTCATATTTCTTTCTTCTTAATTCTTCCTTTCCTTTTTGTCAGACACTCATGAATCACAACGCAAGTAACATACATCTCCAAGAACATAGTCCACAGTCTGGGCGCTGACTACAACCTCACTATCAGTCTTGCTTCTCCAGAGTGTATATGATGCTCTCCATCTAAATTATCTTACATTTAATAGATTCCTGACTGCAAATTTTTATGCTATATTATATGAATGTTCATCTTCATCCACTTCATAATGTTGAAAATACAGCTTATTATACAGGTGTAACTGAAATACATGGTGAATTATTTTAATTAATAATTTATTACAGTAAAGGATACATTGCCACCAGTCCCCCTCAAACACACTTGTCCTCTCATTCTTGTCTTTCTGCAGGACTTCTGGGAGTCCTGTTTCATGAGAGCCTTTACTTAACACTCTTGTGACTGCCCTCATTTCTTGAAGTGATTCAAAATGTTTGCCTTCCAGATAATTTTTATTTTGGGGAATAGACAGAAGTCTCACAGGATCAGATCCCATGAACAAGGTGGATGAGAATGCAAAATGATCTTTGTATAAGCCTAAATTTTTTTTGTGGGGGGGACAGCACGTAACAGTAGCATTTACCTAATTTTTGATCATACCTCATAAAAACATGGAAGAGGACTTCTAGAACTGCTTTGCAAAGCCGCAAGGATGGGGTTCTTGCGCTCAAAGTGAAGGAGAAGGAGGGGTTAATGACAATGTGTCTTTCACTGTAGTAATTTTTAATGTAAACATTCATTGTAAATTTTTATCATAATGTGTATATGTCTTAACTTTTGTGCAGAGGTGGCATATAAATCGTATTTCACATGACAATTATAACTCATTATAATATAGTTGCTTCAATTTCTGAATTGAAAAAAATGTTGCTTTAATTGGAGTAATTGGAAATAGGTGACAATTAGAAATACCTAATTTGAGTTAGAGAAAAATAAAGCATTAGGACAGATTTGCCAGTCAGTGTTATGGTAAATGATAGACAGATAAAATAAATGGGTATATTTAGCTAAACACATATTATGCAGAGGCCATATTTTTTGTAAATGAGTACAGCACCACCATTAGTTAGAAATAGTAAGATATATCTTTGGGATGCTTCCTAATTCAAGGACTAAGACCACCAAGTATAAATTTTGTATGTATGATGTTTTAGAATAAGCCAGTCATTCCAATCTCTGGCTACACATTGGAATTACATGGCAGAGATACTGAAAAATATCGATGTCCAAGTCCTACCTAAGGTTAATAAAATCAGAATTTTTCTGGGAAGGTTTGGGCATGATCAGTATTTTGTAATATCTTCCCAGGCGACTGTAATGCAATAGGTGTGCGATTGAGAATGTATTGGATTTTCCCTCATCCTTCATGCTATACAACTGCTGTAGGGTCTCTGGGTCTCAGAATAGCCTTTCAACTCCTCTAAATGGAATTTTAAATAAGATTTGAAAAGACTGACTTGATACAAAGACAAATATTTTTGTTGGTGTATGTTTTATTGCTGGGATTTATAAACATCATATTTGCCGCTAATTTTTCTCCATATTCAAGAGAAACTATTTTAAAGCAGGAAGCAACATAATAACATACAAAATGCCTAATTTCAAATAACATTAGTCTTAGAACTTTATTTCCCTTTTCCTTCACTTGCCCTCATTCACTAAGGCTAATAGTAACTAGTAAAATCTGATTTTATGCCAGACTAAATGCTGAAGAGTAAAGGAGAAAAGCACATGTGAGTGTGTGCATGAACACATACACACACACACACACACACACACACACACACACACACACACACACTGGCCTTCAGTTCCCTGTAGACATTTGGAAGTTGTCAGCAGCAGCATAATGACAGTTCTAATTATTAAAATTACTCTTGTGTGGAGAGTGATTTTGAATAAGATGTCGACAGGCATGCAATGTGTTAATTTCACCATGTTTTTTTCTTTTTTAAAAAAATGGAATTCTTTGGAATATTCCACTGGCTTTCATCAAAACACCTCCACTACACAAATAACATACACTCTCTTGCACATTCCAATGAAATTACTGGTAAATTCTCATCTCAGAAGGAGTCAAATGCCCCAAAGATATATTTTATTATTGAGTTTATTCAAGAGATTTAATTACAAAATGTACTACCATGTCAGTTTCTCATTTTCTTATACAGAATCACATTTTAACAATTCTCAAATCATTTACAGTATCACAGATATCCTGATTAAACATTATTTGTATTTATTTTTTCAATTTTTATTAGTACGTTTGTGGTACATTCTGATTACACTTCTTATGGGAAATTGGTGCAGGTACATAACACATCTTAATTCTATTTCACAAGAAGTTATTCTCGGGTCCCATGTAAGGTTAGACCTTGACCGACCAGAAATGACTTTATATCTATATTTTAGTATGGATGTATAAATACAAAATCACCCCAGGCAATTCCAGGGAAAGGACTGACTTATATTGCCTCAGGAAGAAGTATGAGGAAGAATGGTTGGCAGTCACATGGAAGCAAAATTGGGATTGATATAAAATAGAATGAGCAAGCAAATCTTCCTAAAAAAAGAGCCATTTTGTTGAGCACATTTCTCATACATATTGCCCTCTTTCAGTATGTGCAGTGTGGGAATTCATCATCTTCGAAAATAATAGAGCTACAAGCAGGAGGTTGTATAGCTCTGAGGCCCTCTCAGCCAACTCCATGTTCCTGGAGGAGGAAGCGGTCACTCGCAGACCCAGTGGAGCGCCAGCCCAGACACAAGCACTCTAGGCTTGGTAAGCTACAAGCTGCCTTCTTAACCAGGCCAGGAGAGCTAAATGTTTGGCTTTTAAAATGCTTACCCTTCCAATTCCCAGACAACCTTCTGCTGGGGCCAGATAACCAGGAAGAAAGTATAAGCTCAAATCTTTATCTCAGGGTACAGAGGCAGTAAAACTATAAAGGACAAATAAATACAAACAGTAAATACTAATAAATGTGGCTATTTACTATGTAAATAAACTAAATTGCTTTCCTATTTTTTCTGTCAACACATTTTCCCTTGTGCATTAATCAGTGCAGTATATAAGTTATAGGAAAGTCATTTTTAGAAAAAACAGATTATCAATATCAGCTGTATCTAGTAGTTTTATATGATACCAAGTATTTTTTATCTTGTTTGCAAGAAAAGAAGTTATTTTATATAAAAGACATTGAATAATTTATGTAATATTTAATATTGCAGTAAACTGGGGCAAATTCAAAAAACACTCGTGACATTCTACATTATTTTCATGCTATACTATGGCATAGAAGCCCATATGCTAAAAATTGCAAGCATGGAAAATTAAAAGGAAGAAACACTATTTTAATTTGGAAATAAAACACCATACAAAAAGCTGCTTCTGTTTTGAATGATAAACATAGATTTTGATCAAGCAATTAATCGCAAGAGCAGTTCTTTTTGAAAAAGTGAGCTAACAAGATAGGAGTTAGAGTTATTCTGTTTTAAGCTGAACATTGTTCCCTCCTTGCAGAAGGGGCTGACAATGACCAAATATATTAAGAGTGACAAATGTCTATGGTTCCGCGGTATGGTATAGCAAGTGTCCCTGGAGCATACAACTGCAGAATACAATAATTTCTAATCAGCCTCGAAGCAATAACGATGCCTTACTGATCTCTTACGTCGTTCCTAAATTTTAATGCCATTTTGATCTGTTTATCTGAGGTTTGAAAATGCTGTTGAGTCTCTTTATCTTCACTGTGTGCTGAATTTGGGCCTATGAATTTAGAGAGAATAGCCCAGTTCACTGTTAAGTTGATAAAGCTATAAAGATGAAGCAAATACAAAAACATTTTCATGCATTCCTTGATTTCTACTCCTCTGACTGGCTGAAGCCTCGATTATCCTATTTCATTCAAACCTTCTAGAGAATAGGGCCTGTTTTGACTCTGAGTGTCTGAATTCCAGCAAAAATTCACATTAGGGCAGCTTAGCGGAATTTAGGTCTTATGGGAAAATGTTTGACTCTCAGGATGTCACACCTGCCAAAGTGATTCACTTCAGGTTGTAGGGCCAAAGGAAACATTATATCTCCAGAATGGGGTTTCGGGTCTTGTAAAATGGGATTTATACACTAACAGCTCTGAGAGTCAGAGGAAATTTTTGAAGAATTATACCCAGAGTACCTCACTGTTTTCTGTGAAGATTAAATGAGATTATTTAAGTAAATTTTATAGCTTAAAGTTGGCATAGTGACAATAAACAGCGGTTTGACTTTACATTTCCACCACACTTCACACTAATTGTTTTATTAAAGGAACATAATGACATTTACAAGTGAGTGGGAAAATGGAAATGAAGGTTAAAGACAATTTCTTTGAATCATATCATGATGAACATTGGAATAAGTTTTTGCCCAAGCCCATCTGATTCCCCACACCATCCTATTTTTCATATAAAATATGACACCATCTTCATTGTCTTTACTCTGAACAATGCTTCCTAAGAACAAGCAAACACCCTCAAGCGGCCCTGAACTCATGCTGCATCTATGCCTGGAACTCATCTTTATAATCGGGGTTGGGAAACAGAAATCACATGCCAAATTCAGAGAAGAATGAACTAATTTGAAAACAAAACTGGTTTGTTCTTGGTTTTCTGGTTTGTTTCATCAATAAATAAAATAATTGTGACTATTTAGGGAAAAAAATCACTGTTATCCAAAATTCTGCCCTTGAAATAACTTTACTAATATTTTTCTGTGTGACTTTCTATGATTTCCATAAACTTATAGTACATTTAAATCAAACATAATAATTATAAATATATAAACATAAACATCATGGGCAAATGATTTTAGTAAATTTGCATAATATTCACAAATTTAAGTATTTATGTACGTTTTTACAAAATAAATATAATACAAAAATGTTTTGGTTACCTTTTTCTCTTAAAATACTGTTTAGAAATCATTAAAACATAATCTTACAGAATCCACTGTTTTTTGAATATATAAAGTGTAATTTATGTATATAATCTACTAACTCATTTTTTGTACAGTATTCCTTGAATACTGTACTAAGTACCTGCTATGTCTCTATCATCATATTTAAATAATGTAGTTATTATTTCATTGAATCACAGATACCTGAAATACCACCAAGATGCAGACATTTAAAAATGTATCTATTATAAATGTAACAAAACAGAACCTTTAATCTACAACATCTTAAAAGGCATCTGTGGTGGACTCACTGCGGTCACCTTGAGCAGGAACGCCCAGCAGGACTGAATTGGTGTGGTTCTGGGCATGGAGGATCCACCTGAAGGTTATTGCTGACACAACATAGAGGAGAACAAGAGCAGAAGATAGTTGCTGGCTGTTTCCCAGGAGAAGCTCTGTTCAGGCTGGTTCTCCCAAAGGGAACTTGGCTGCTCGTGTCACAGAAGGAATTCAGGGCCTTGCTGTCGTCGCAGATGGCTGCTGTTCGCTTTGGGGAGCTCTGGTCTTCATCTCCACTGTGAGCATCATACCCTGGCTCCAGTATAGATGTCTTCAGCCTTCTAGTGCAGACATGGATGTACATGGGACAGTGCTGTGGGTTCCCAGCCCTCAACTGGATCTTTTGGGCATAGATAGACGTTCTGCACCCTTCCTACATTTGGCATGTGTGTAAATGTTGTTAACTTGCATTTGTCCTGTATTAAATCTGCTCTCTTGCAAATCATTGACTCTAGAAAGGTAACTAATACAGCATCTAATTTAAAAAAAATACCTTCGTTGACACATTTTTGTTGCTATTTCAGCTATTCTTAGTATAATTAATACAAATTTACAAGTAATGTTCTCAAGTCTGTACTTTTATCAGCAGCTTCAAAGAGAATGTTTCCCTACACTGTCATGTTAATCATACATTTAATATCAATTAAGAAAAAGGTAAAATTTCTACTTTGATATTTCATCTAAGTTCTTATCTGAGATTATCAACGTTAAATATTTAAATAAAACTATTAGCCATTTCTTTTTATTCTTCTATTGATAACCTACTAGTGTTGTTTGACTATTTTTCTTTTGAAGTTATATTTTTCTTATTGATCTTAAAGTTTTTATACATTCAGCTCTATTATCCATTTTTCATTTATGTTGAAAATATCTGTCACATGCCGGAGTTTTACATTAATCACATTTGCTATCCCAATGTGACATATATATTAAAAAACACCTGTTTTCTACTGTGAGAAATGTTAAATCCACTGAAAGTTTGAGAGAGCACCACAGAAATACTGGTACGATTCATGAATTGTTAACAGTTTGTAATACCCACTATCATCTGTCTACATTTGAGCACATGTGTAAACACACACATAACCACTCACACATTTTGTAGTATTTAGCTTGAGTCTTATTAGAAGGAAAATACTATTTCTTATGAAATGACATTATTCCCCACCCAAGAAAATCAACAACGATAGTGTCATCCAATACATAGTCCATGCAAAAATTGCCCTCCCACCCTCAGTTTCTTCTTAGTGTCTAGGGAGTCATAGCCCTTGACTCTTTAGTTCTCTCACTCTACAATTTATATACCATTCTCAATCCTTCGGAATACTGACTCCTTACAGGGTGTGAGGTAGTCAATCTATAGAGTGCTCCACTTGCTAGATGAACCTGCCTGTTTCTTTTTATTTTTAGGTACAGGAAGTACATATCCAACAAGACAACAGCATGGGTGATAGACATATTTCCCAGTGTGCTACATCATGAAGCAGCTGGGGTTAATACACTATTGGATGCATTGCCCAAAGTTTTCTCCAGAACAACTAAACTAAAAGCTTTAGTTCATACCAAAAATTAAGCATTTCGCTTTGTAGTTAGGCAAGATTTGAACTCACTATACAGGCTAGGCTAACCTGGAACTCCTGGCACTCCTGCCTCGCATTGGCATTACAGGCACATGCCACCATGACAAGCTCGTGACCACTACTTTTACACATTAAAACATACCGACTTGAGCAATCCATCCTTCCATGGGTAGCTGAAAAATTATAATCCATGTACTTTTGTTCACAGTCACAGCCACATAAATTTCATAAATTCATAGTTGGAAAGGATTCAAATACCCAAGTTGCCCCAAACATACCTACCTAATTTCCAATAACCGAAATTATTACAGAACAGGAATAAGAAAATTAATGTATGTCTCCAAGGAGAGAAGACCAGGTTTGATATGGTTCCAAGAGTATGAAGAGCCTCTCCTTTTCTGAGGAGGAAGAAGGGGTCCTGAAGAATGCTCTGATGTTACCCACTTAAGAGAATTAAAAATACATTTCCCTTCTGGGGAAGACAGCAAGTGCTGCCACAGTAACATTGAGAACTGTTCTTTTTAAATTTTATTCAAAATGAGTTCCTGAAATGTTCTTAAAATCAATCCATAGGTCATGAATTTTATTCAATCAAAGCTACCAATATATTATTTATGATTTCCTTTCCCTTAATACTGATAAAACTATTGCCCTTCCAGATGCAAAATAAGTACTTATCAATTTTTTAATTATAATTTACCTTTCACATTGAACTTGTAATTCATTTCAAATTTACTTTACATTGTATTACCCCTTGCTTTGTTTTATTTTTCTAACACTGTGGTCAAATAGAAGTAGAATGCAAGAAACATTATTAAGTTCAAACTTTCTAGTCAGCACATCAATGAAATTAAAAAGAGTTTGTGGAATTGATTATGATATTTTTACCCAGTCCAATCTTTCCAAAATATTGTCATTTTCACATTTAGCAATATAAAATAAATTACTGATGAGCCACTTAATATTTTTTTTCGTATTAAGTCTCTGGAATCTATGATATGTTCCACACCTACAAAACATCTCAATTCAGAGTCTTAAATTTTCATGGAAGTACTTAGTTGTAATTTAGAGTTGATAAACTTAACATTGAAAAAGGAGATACACCAACTTGTTCCAAAGAAACTTAAAAACATTCCAATAACTAAATTAACAGTTTAAAGTTAAATCTAAATTAATTAAACTTTTTTCTAGAAAATATTTCTCTACTTAATGATTGAACAGAGATTAGATTTGATGAGTTTTAAAATACTTACTAGATATTTAACACAATGAAACATATAAAGTAAGTTTATAAGAACTTAATAAATCATATACTGAATGAAAGAGAGGAGAGAGAGACAGAAATGTATGATAAATTTCATGTCACATGAACATGTTATAGAATGTTTGAAATTATAAACAAGATCACCTAATTTGCTTCAAAACTAGTAAAACTAAAGGTTGGGGATTTAGCTCAGTGGTAGAGTGCTTGCCTAACAAGCACAAGGCCCTGAGTTTGATCCCTAGTACAGAAAAACAAAATCAAACAAACAAATAAAAAAACCTAGTAAAAATAAGAAATTCGTTCAGCTATTGCCACTAACAACACCTTTCCAAAGCATTCTTTCCCCACTGCTAGCAATCATACTCAGAACTACATCTGAACTATATCTATAGCCCTTTTAAAATTATTTTCATTTCATTTGATTCATTTCATTATTTCATTTTCAGACAGCATCTTGCTAAGTTGCTAAATTGCCTAGGCTAGACTGAAACTTATAATCCTCCTGCCTCAGCCTGCTAGAGTCCTGGACAGACATGTGCCAACATGCCCACATTTAAAATGCATTTTTAACATGACCACCATCCTCAATATTTTTCTTATTGAAATTAAGATGAAATGCTATTTTCATATTAATTTTAAAATGACAAATAGATACAAGATTTAATTGTATTTTTTTAAGATTTAATTGTATTTTAAGGAAACTAAAAGAGCATTCTTAATTTAAAATAACATAATTTATTTTTCTATATACTACACCACAAGCATTTGTAATTCTGAGCATATTTCTAGTCCAATCATCAGTTAAAATAAGAGATAACTTTATTTTTGAGAGCTAAATATTTCATTCAACTGTTATTTATTTCATTCCATTTCTCTAAACATAAAAGTCTTTACTATATAAAATCCTTAATACATTGTTATCTTGTATCCTCAACATTGTGGATTCATCACCAGTATTCATACAATGAAACATTTCTGTGATAAAAACTCATTATGACATTGGTTTCTTGTCCTTAGAGCCAGGAAGGAAAATAACCCCATTTGATAATAATTAAATTCAAATTTGTATTTCAAGTGTCATAATAATGAGAATGGGGATTAAAGTCAAGAATACCATGACCACACTTGTAAGAAATAATTTATATTTAACCTGAAAATACAAGTTTTAAAGATAAAGTCAATAATCTCATGAGCAATCATTCTGAAGATTTATTGAAACTTTGTAGGTCAGATGGTCACAAAAGACAAATTGCTTTAAAGAACTGTAACGGCAGAAGGGCTTCCCGAGTGGGTGTGTGGTTTACATGGCAACAAATCACAAAAAGAAGCCAGAAGCTTCTGTAACCAGAGATCTCTGTAAATGTCAGGCCCCCATCAACCCAAGGATGAGGGCAGATTCTCACGTACCCTGAAGGGCAGCCTCTGCTGTAGCCATGAGAACGAGTAACTGACAGAAACTCCTTCCACTTTTGGAAGTATCTTAGGGATGTCTCATCTTCAGGGTATTTTAAACTTGGTAATTTGATTAAAGTTATTGCCCCAGTGAAGTTTTCCTGATTACAGGCACCGATCCTTCTTTTTGAGCTCAGAGAGTCATGTTTTCCTGTGAGATAAAATGAAACCTCAAGTTTTGGGTCATTTTGTAACACAATTTGAAATTTTTTCCACTGAAGACATTGGAGCTTTCTGATTTATTGGCCTATTCCAAATAGGATGTCTCAACTACTGTTGGGTGAAAGGCCTCTTGTGAAACACAAGGGTCCTAATTCAGGAACAGACAATGGCCTGAGGATAGCTAAAAATACGTCACTCTAATACATCTGGTAGGGAAGTTAGATACTATCTTTGCTTTTATAACTGTTCCTGCAGTAAAAAATAATTTGAGTTTTTATCGTTTCATTTTACAAGTGACCAATAAAATGAATAATATATATCCTCACAGAAAATAAAGACACGACCACAAACTTTACTAGAAAATGTAACAAAAATAGGAATATGACAACATAACCTGAAGAAAATGAAATAAAGACTAAATATCTTGCTCCTTAAATTATATTCAACTTGTATATAGAATTGTGCATACATGCTACAATGTGTCCTTGATAATTTTTGTCACTTCACATATTGCTAAATAAGCTGTTTTTCTACCTGCCTCACTTTCTCTATAATTTGGTATTTAAAGAATTAAGAAAAGATACATTCTGTTTAAAGAAATTTTTTCATTTGTACCCGACCAATTAGACATTTTTCTCCATGTCTGAAATGATAGAAATCTCTCCTGTAACCAAGGCAGGTGATTTAGCAGGGAAAATGCTCTCTCTCAGCCCACTCCGACTCTGGGTTAGCAAATTGGATAGCCAGCTAATTTCTGCAAGAAGGCTCTTCCATTTTCTCAGAAAATGTGAGGAAGCCTGGATCGGAAGAGGAGATGGAACAGAGGAGGAAAAGACGAGCAAAATCAGAAATAGAGTAGGTAACTGCTGAGGCATGGCTAATCAGAAAGGACACTTCGTGAATATTATGGACCCATTGTGATAATAAAACTGGAATCAAATTGCCTACCCAAGCCACTTGAGACACTCTGCATCTTTAATTTTTAAAGTTATGAAGACACTTGACACAGAAGGGGATCAATTATCATGAGTTTTCGTGCAAATACTTACTTAAGCAATGCAGTGGGTCAGAGGCAGCAGGAAAATTGCAGGCTTGCAGTCACATAATGACAACTAATTACACTATTTCAGGGCCTCTTTCCAATGGTCTCAGTTGGCAGTAATGGTCATGGCTGATTTATTTGATTCACTTTGAAGGGTCTGAAGTTATAATAAATTTATGTATTTGCAAAATAAAACTGGTTTTGATCATGAAACCATCAAAACATTAAAACAAAAGGGAGTCCTCCAGCTAACTTTCTAGGTATTCAGATCCTTGAGATGAATAGTTTGGCAGCATTTTATAATAGAATAACGGTATCCTGTATGAGATAGAGGGAGCTCCAACCATGCACATACACAAGTGTAGAGACAAGAATTCAGACTTCCCCCAGTGGGGCCCACCTAGTAAAGTGTTTTGCTTCATGTAAATAAATTGCTTTCTGCTAAAAAAAAAAAAAAACAGCTTTAAGGACTTGCTATCTTACCCGCATGTTTCTTCACTATCAAGAGTAACCCAAATTTTAGTATTAATATTAATACATAATGTAAGATTAATCGGCTGATTTAAAGGAAAAGTCTCTACTTTTTTGTTCTATACCTACAACATCTTGAGAGACAAATATTTTTCCATAATGTAATCAGAGGGAAAAAATAACAAATTGGTCTAGTAGACAAAGAAATTGAACTTTTTTGAGTTCAAGAAAACACAACACAAGAAATTAAATGAGGACTGTCAAATTTGTGTTGAACAGGGAAAATAAGCAAATGTCCTCTGATTGCCTGTATTTTCTTGAGAAAAACATGTATGGCTCTTCCACCAAACTGCTTGTGTGAAAGCTACCCAAGGAGACATGACATGGGAAGACTATCTCCTTTCCTATTTCAGTTTCTTATCTCAGCACATTTCCCATTAAGAAGTGAAGTTAGCACTAATGAATGAATTTCTTCCCCTGTCTGTTCTACCAAATGTACTGCTTCAATTATATTTAAAAATTAACCCCTTACACATAAAAATAAATCTGTTGCATGTTATTTTCCCAGAATCTTTCCCAAAGAATAGTATCTTTTTAGAGGAAATAAAGCCTAGAAAAGATGTTCTTAGTCATTAAAGAAAATAAGTATGTGTGTTCAGTCTGTGCGACTGTGTCACTCTCACACAGAAGGTGGAGGTGTCACACTGAACTCGGTCAGATATAGCAACTTTGATTTAAATAGTAGAAAGAGAATATTTCCATGCTATATACGCCACCAAGAAGTTGCTCAAATTTCAACAGCTGCTTTTATTTGCCAGCTGGAATGAAGTAGCAGAATCTTTTTGTCAATCCACAAAAGAAACACAAGATATATACATTTAAACATTTAGCATACAGTATGTTATATGATACGCATAGATATGCGTGTAGAATCTCCTCTTATTTTTCTACCTTTCCTGAAGTTTTTCTTTCTTTCTAAAGCGAAAACATATTGAGATTGAAAAACAGCATGTTCACAATACAGGTAATTAATACCTGGCACACTAGCTAGTAAATTGTCACACTCTGGCTTTCTTGATTCCACAGAGAGTCTCGGGAGGTAGGCTGGAAAGCTTATAATTCTCTGTTGATATTTGAGCCAGTATGGTTAGTAAAAGTAGTTTTTATTTCTTTTATCTGTGTTGTAGTCTACTTGGGGGTAGAAGGCTGTTAGCAGTGAGATGGGAACTAACAGCATTACATGCTACAAAAGACAATTGGCTGAGCAATTTTCCTAAGCCAGAGCCAAAGTAAAGCAAATGAAATACTCCCCCTCACCTCTGTCAGCCACATGAGAGTGGAGCTGTACAATCATCTCCACAGGGCAAATTCCATAACAGAAACTGAATTCTGTGGCCAACTGTATGGCGACATGAGTCTGCCTCAAGTGCAGAATTTAAATGTTGGGTATTATATACATTTTTTTCTTCTAGAGATTAACAAAATGATGGACTTCATTAACACAGGTGTATTTGCTTGACTTCAATGAAAGAAAACATCTTCCAACTTCAGAAAGATGCACAACATTGCTCGAAAACACTAGTATAATATTATGTTTTGGTATTTTAATATCAAACCCAATGGAACAATTGCCAAAAATTCCATTTTAAAATCCATCTGTGTTATGTCTTTTAGGCAGAGTATAAATAAAATGTTCCCTGAGATCTGACCATTGAATGTCAAGTGCCTTTTTTCACCCTTTTAAAATGTTATATATTTCAAAAATTATCTCTTCATATCCAGAGATAAAAATGAAAAGTCCAACTGCTAGCTAAAAGTTTTATAAATAATATTTCCTATTGTTCTTCCTATGAACCATTTCTGAAAATACAAATTGTATTGATTAAATCCTAAAGGTTCAAAGCACATAAAACCAATGTCCATTAAATAACTACCTGCATTTAATGTTGTTATTTATTTCCAGTTTTGGATTATTTTTATTGCTTAAATTTCAAATTCAAACCTATGTAGTCATAATAACCATGTATTTTGTATTTTTATATAAAATTGGCATTCAGATTTACTTCCATTTAAATTTTCCATTAAATTTAAAAAGCATAAACTAGAGCTAAGAAGTATATAAGATAAAAAAAATCATATAACCCTTATTGCATCAAGTTATGGAATCTTAAAGCCAGAAAAGAATTGTAGCAATTACATAAGATAACTCCCCTCACTTGTTAGATGAAACACAAATGAAGTTCAGGAGAAATGAATGACCTACTTATTATCACATGGCTGGTACATGGCAGAGCAGACACCAGAATGCTTAGATTTTTCATCTTGAAATATTTTTACTCTGTGACTCTTTAATGAGGATAAAGATTAAAACAGTAATAATCACTTGATTGATAATTGGGTCATAGGAGAGACTGAATCAGGAAAGTATGAGATAAGGGAAAGAAATTTAAAACAGTTTGGTTAGGTTTCCAACAAGAAACAGACGACACTCAGCTGGGAGAATTGGAAGAGGGCTTAATGAATGAACAGTTTACCAAGATGTGGACAGAGTACCGTACACAGAAATTTAAAAAAAGTATCACCAGAGTTCAGGACTACAAATAATTGAACTACTATTATTCCTACTGAAATACATCGATACATATATTTCTTGGAATATAAGTCAGGGGTTGGATAGAGGATGGCAAAGTGTAAATATTGTTAAAGAAAAGATCATTTGTGATACTTGCGAAAGACAGTAAAACACTCTATAGAAAGGGAGAAATAGCAATAGGTATTGGGCCTACTGAAATGGAAATTTTGCATTGGAAAAGAAAGACCAGGATCACCTCAATGTTCAGTGTGGGCAAGAAGAATTCTTAGTCAAAGAGCAGGTTGGTGGTTAGTAGATAGAAAATTACTAAGAGAAAACATCAGAGACAAGAAGATTTCTATTTAAATCAACAGCATGATTCATGCTGAAGTCAGGCCAGAGTAAGCAAATATCACCTGGGAGGTGGTAGAGGATGGAGAACCTGATCAGATATTGAAGGTGACAAGACATTGATAGATATTGGTGAGCTCATTTAGCATGGTTCCTACTGAAAGTAGACTTTTAAGGAAGCACACATACAGGCATTGGAGAAGGTTCAGGAGCTTGGTTGAAACGGAATTTTCTGTCATTATAAAGGATTAAGTGAAAGCTGAGTGTAAAATGTAGACTAGGGAAGAAATGGTTAAATGAACTAAAAAAGAAAAAGTTAAGAATTGGGAACAGGCTGGGGATTTAGCTCAGTGATTAGAGTGCTTGCCTTGCAAGCACAAGGGCCTGAGTTCGATCCCTGGCACCACAAAAAAAAAAAAAAAAAAAAAAAAAAAAAAAAAAAAAAAAAAAAAA
>PVJO010011057.1:0-61539 GCA_004026905.1 Hystrix cristata
TAAGGCTCATATATGTCGGAGAGTTACCCTAAAGAAGTTTTCTTACAGTATGACATCAGTGCATTTATGTGTATGCTACTGGAAAACTGGAAATAAAATATACCTTCTTAAATATATCACTTTTCAATTTTAAAAGGTCAAAAATATTTAACCACATCCCTTCCTATTGGTCAATTCTGATTTGTTGAGAACTTTATCTCCCAAGGAAGATTTAAATTTAACAAAGCAGATCGAATAGATAGGGAGGAGTATAAGACAGTGACATATAAAACAAAACCTCTATTTACATTATCATGATTTATACTTTCCCTATCCCATGAGTCTTCCCATACTGTAAACATATTGGTTTCCTGTAAACCATCAAGATTTCCTATATTTGCCTATCTTTTTATTAAACTAGGGCCAAAACTGACATCACTGCTGCAGTTAATTTTTATTTGTTCTGGTGAAGTGCCTCTTTCTAAATGGCTTCTCTCTAACTAGAAATCAGTTTTAATGGATACCACAAATGAGGCCAACACAGAAACCACTGAAATGGAGCACAAAGAACCACAACTGAAAGTTATCAACCGAATTATGGCCCGGAATAACAGAAGAACCAACAAATAGGTTTGCAATGAGCACGGTTCCTTACGTCTACGCATACATCAAAGACTTGTTTAACTTTTAATTACAGAAGTGGAAGCTGTCTGAAATAGTGCTGACTCTCTGATTAAAGAGATATGTTTTACTCATCTTTAATTAGGCACTAGCAATTCCATTTCCTACCACAATTTATTTTCTAGAGCTTCTTTATAAAAGGAAGTAAACCAGGTTGTTTTCCTTGCTAGGGTAGGCAGGGGATCCTGAGAAAGACAAGATTACACAGTATTTTGTTAGTTATATCTCTGTATATGGTAGTTGAGTCATTGCCCTTATTCTACGATTTTGATCTCTGCCATATTGTCCCATTCTGCAAGAAACATGTAAAAGAGGATCTTAACTGTTCACAAATAAACTTTCTGTAATTGAAGATTTTTTTACTCAGCTACAATCAAGTATAGCACAGGTCCTTATTAGTAAGAAAACTTTCTACTTGTCCCATACATAACAAAGAAAATTTGTTACAGCTAAATAATCTTAGTGACATATCTTCATTAGAAGGATTAGATATCATTAACATATCTTATTTCTCCCAACTTTCTAAAATTTTTTCTATGACCTAAACTGCTTTCTTAATGTTGAATATAAATATTTTAAAATGTGTTCCAGGAAGTAGGGCTAAGAAGTTTCACATATTCATCTTATTCAGCAATTTAAGAAATTGTGCAAAATAGGATATACATATATACATTCCTATACACCACACGCATGCGCACACACACACGTGTGCACTTTCATAACTGAATCTTGGTTTTTTAAAATGTTTGCACAGTGTGGAGAATTTAAATATTTACTAGATTTGAATACGTACATTTGCACTCCATTACCACTCTAAATGGACACACCAGCATAAACATAATGTATCAATGATCTAACTGAATTGTCAGTTTGTCTTTGCAGACCAAACAGAAAACATATTTATTATTATGAACCTTTATTAAGTGGCTCACATTTCAATATAAATCACACTAAAAAGAGTTTTGTAAAGCTATTTACACTACAGTGCTGACACATTTAAAATGAAAAAAGAATTGGTATAAATAAGCTCTATGGAAAAGCCTTAAATTGTCAAAAAAATTCTGGCTCATATTACAAAATATATATATATATATATGTTAATGTCAGCTTGATTCTAAAACCTCCAACTCCAACTCCAATGATTTTTGTAGAGACTCTTTTCCGTTTAAACCTGCCATGTTTACAGTGTGTCTGGCCCTAAGTGCTTGGTACTTCACAGTTATGGACAGGCACTGAGGAATGTTACAAAGCTACATCATCTACATTTTGTAACAGACTTGAGAGCAAGTCCTTTGCTTGCTTTCAGAATTCATGAATCTTTATTACATTATTAATTTCTTTAAAAAAGAATTTTAAATGCTCTGCACAAATTTAGCACAAAATGTCATCATCTTTTCTATCTTGATTTGAGTGTACTGAACTATGCTGCCTTGTATCAACTAGACTTAAGAGACTTCCAGGACACACTTCTTCCTTTAGTTCTTTGTTGCTATTTTCAAATTTAGAATCCATGTCGATCTTGAATTCCGTAAACTGAACATGATCCAATTTTGTTTTAATATTCTTCCCATCCATATTATTCGCTGCTCTAGTCTTTTCAGGAATATTCACAGGTTCTTCCTTGATCCTTACAGATGCATTAGGTTCGTGTTTAACCTGCTGTGATTCATGTTTAGAATGAAGTTTGTCTGAGAACACAGAATCCAAGGAGGTCTTCCTCACGGCACATAGCACGCTGTCCGTGTGAGGTCCAAGAACCGCGGATGTAGGACCCAGTGATGCGCCTGTCTCATAAGGAGCTGTATTCTGAGTAGCGTCCTCCTCTGAGTGGTACAATTTCAGCCGAACATGCCACGCTAAACTGCACACAGCAGAAACTGTCTTGAACTGATGAACAACATTCCTTGGAATAAAATAAATGTCGTTATCATACAGCTGAATCCTGGCATAGCGGATGCCTTCTCTCCGCAGTTGATTAAGTTTTGCATCATCAACCCACTGGACACACTGAAAAAGAAACAGGAATGCAGGTAAGTACTTCCCACAATAACATTTAAACTAAGGACAATAATTATTTAAACTATACCTGGGACAGTGGAGGTTCGTGTAAATCCAACTGCATTCGCTGAACTATTTCTAAGAAATCTTCAGCATGAAAACAAATTACATCTTTGGTTATACGGGGTTGATCAGGCCTAAAAAAAAAAAAAATCTGACAATAAAGAATCTGCCATTAAAAGTTCATTGTGTTAAGCTTTTAATAAAATTAGAAACAAAAATAGTTGATAGTCAATACCACAGTCATCTTTTGACAATAAGATTAAACTGTAAGGGGCCTGGAGATTTACCGCAGTGGTTAGAGTGCTTGCCTAGCAAGTGCAAGCCCCTGAGTTCGATCCCCAGCACCAAAAAAAGATTAAACTGTAATTGGAAAACTACTCTCCATATTTAAACAAAAGGTTGACACCATGAGTCTCAACCTAAACACAGAAAACAATTCACTCATTTTACTATACTTATTTGTCATGGGCTTTGTAAAATTAAAATGGGGCTGGGGATTTAGCTCAGTGGTTAGAGTGCTTGCCTAGCAAGTGCAAGGCCCTGAGTTCGATCTTTGGCACACTAGAAAAAAAATTAAAATGATTTGTATCAGTAAATGATGCAAACTACAAACACTTTCATTTGAAAATTAAGGTCAACATTCATATAAATTAAGCATTAAATATGCAAATATAAATAAAACAAGAAGTTCAGGGCATTATGTTAAGTGAAATAAAGCAAGAACAAAAACACACATACCCCAATTCTCACTTACAAGTGTACTATGCTTGTCATCTACAATGTCCTCTGAAAAGCTGGTTGGCAGCTGATGGGACTTTAGGAAGTGACTGGGGACCGAGGGCTCTAACTTCCCACTGTAGCAGGGTGCTCTTTCACTTGATGGCCTTACTGGGAAGCGATGAAGCAGGAGGCGTGGTCTGGGGGAGGGGGAGGAGCACAGGCCGGCCTGGGACTGCCCTGGCCGCCCTTCTCTCCTGCTCTCTGCTCCCTCTCGGCCTGCCGCTGCCAGGAGGTGAGCAGCTTCGCTTTGCAGGAAAGCACACAAAAATTGCTCAGGCTCGCTCACTCGCGCACTCTCCCTTCTTTCTCTCTCTTCCCTTTTTAGTTTTTTGTTGTTGTTCATTTGTTTTCTGGTGAGTGCGTTTTTTGTTTTGGTTTTAGCGGGTTTTTTCCTTCTTTCCTCTTAGCCAGTTTGTTTGGGATTTGGGGATTTTCCTTTGTCTTTCTTTCTTGCTTCTTACCTCTTTTTCTTTTTTTTCATATATTCCCCTTCTAACTTTTAACTTCTCTCCCCTTTTTCTCTTTCTTTTTTTTAAATCTATTTCTCTTCGCTTTTTTGTTACTTTCACCTAATCCTATAAACATCCTTCTACTCCCCTATAGGATCCTTTGTACCACTTCTCTCTCCTCCTTCTCATATCATGTAGTTTAAAGTTTCACATTGTTCCTCGAGTTTTCTGGGAATGTGTACTTTAGTATCATTCACGTCATGGAGGTAATCTGAGTCTTCTAATGTCTTCTGAAGAAAAGAGGAGAACTCAAAACACGTTGAAAAGGAAAAAGAGAAAGGCACCAACTTCCTTAGTTTGGCTTATTTTAATACAGAGAAGTACTAGTGAGAGGGTCAGAGCACTTTGCATCAGAGCTACCGCCAGAGTCCGGATCCGGACCGTCCCCAGAGGCCTGCGCAGCAGTGGGACTCTGGGTAGGTTGCGGCCTAGAGGAAAGTGGCTTCTACGGGGTCTGGGGCCGAGTCTCTGGTTCCTGCGGTGAGCGTTCTGGGTCTGTCACACGCTTCCACCGTGATGTGCTGCCTCACCACAGGTCTAAAAGCAACAGGTGTGCTGCACCACAGATGAGCCTCTGAAACCAGGAGCCCCTAAACATCTCTTCTCCTTGTAAGTTAATTTCCCCAGGTATTTTGTTATAGTGATGGAAAGGTAACAGAGGCACTCTGTTATAGCACTAACAAAATTACTTCTTGCCATCGTTAGAATTATGAGATTAAACAGCAGCAATGATATGGGAAGCAAATTATTTTGCAATAGTGACAGAAAACTGTCACTGCTAGCAGTATCTCACTCATTCCAAAATCTGTCTCAAACATATTCTTAAGTCTGGTCATCTGCTATATTAGAAGTTTGGTGGTGGTCCCTTTCATGTGAAACTGGTAGCCATGAAAGTAATTTTTCATTCAGCAAATATTTACTGGCTCTACAGAAGGCCTATGAAGCAAGGACACACCCATAACCATGGGTCACACATTAAGTGGAAGAGTGCACGAGCATACAGTAATTTAAAGGAGCTTAAATCATGTGGCTATAACTTGTGTGCCTCATCATGGGGCAGCTCCAATTTAAATTCGATTGTTCTGCTGGCCCAAACCACCAGTGTTATATGCACAACTGCCCCATGGGGCGGCCTGGACCGCTTCTCAGGGGATCTGTGATTATAATATGCAATGGAACAGGGGAACAGGGAAGTAAGAAATGGAAGGAAAAATGGAAACAAAGCTTTTGTAAATAAGGAGGGAGGAGGGGTGAAGGGAGGGGAGGGGAACGGAAAAAAAGAAGCAGCAAGATATATCCCGTACAGGTACAAATCCCCTGTGATGAATGTTATCACTATGTACACCTAAAATGTACGATTAAAAAGAAAATGTACGATTAAAATATAATTTTAAAAAAATGCAAAGAAAGGTGTTGACTTAGCAGACCAGATGTTGCCGTGTGACAGTTCCTTAGGGAAAACATTAAAATGGTATAAATAATTGTAACGCAGGTCATTTGTGGTACGGCGGTTGTAAATGCGTATTACATAGGCCAGCAATGGGGTACTTAAAAGATTTCCATGTTAAAATTTAGAGAAATAATTACTGATAAACTGTTCGTGAATATAAATTTCTTTTAATTTAATGAAATAAATTAGCTAATTGTAATAATATTTAATTGGTATAAATAGTATTAACATTTATATTCGAGGAGTAATCAAATTCGAGCAACTAACTAGATTCAGCCCATTTATAGACTTTCTATAAATTTTATTAGTAAAAAGACTGATAAAAGTGATTAGATCCGTTTGTGCTGCTGGCAGACAGTCATGCAGGTACCCCGGCGGCCCAAACCAGCAGGAACGTGTTAAACAAAGTGTGAGGCCTTCTGAAGCAAGTTTAAGTTCCAAATGCAGTATAAATACATGGCTGACTTTATTGAACAGTATCTATAAATCAGATGTTGTCCTAGGTAAATCTTACGCTATTCTTAAATTCTTTATACCAAACTTTTGAGAAAAACCTCAATCTTAAAGAGATGGAATTTATAATCATTTCCAGAGATAAATTTGTCTTGACTCTTTGACAAAAGTTTCTTGCTTATTTGGTATCTAATTCAACTGCTTTAATAAGCAAAATAGCAGTCAGGAGTGGTGCAGCAAGCCTGTAACCCCAGCACTCAGGAGGCTGCGGCAGGAGGAGAATCACTGTGAGCTGGGGGCCAACCTGGGCTACACAGTGTGAGTTCAAGGCCTGCCTGAACTACACAGCAAGAACTGGTCTCCAAAAAAAAAAAGAAAAGCAAAACAGCATATTCCAGTTCACGTTTTATAACCAAACAATGCTCAGTTTGAAAACTAAAAATCTAACTAAGCAAACTTAACTGTATAAATACCGCTCTGCTATATGTGTTTTATGAATTTAATAAATGGTAAGTTACTTAATGTATAGGATGACACTTTAAGTCTATTAAAGAGAATAATCTACTTGTTTTTAAACCTTGCAAAATATATTTTTTTATTCACCAGAGACTATGGAGAGAATAGGAGAGAGAAAGGGTGGGAGGTCAAGTTCAGTGTTACACTTAGATAGGAGGAGTAAGTAGTTCTGGTGTTCTACTACACAGTAAGCTGACTATGCATCACGTATCTCAAAACAGCTAGCAGACAGGATTTTCAGTGTAGTCACCATAATGATAGAAGTTTAAGGTGATAGATATGCTAACTACCCTGTTTGATCATTACACAATGTAGGCCTGAAACCACCACACACACACACACACACACACACACACACACACACGCGCGCGCGCGTCAAGTAATAATAAAGACCAAAATAATTTTAAAGGAAAATACATTCAAAGTGAAACTTGCAAGCAAAGCTTGGGAAAAAAGAATACAGAAAAACAAACAAATACTTAACAGATATTAAACCTAAGAGTAAAAAGACAACACAAGTCTAGGCTCAGATTGTAATTAGTCTTGGCTCTTCCCTTGTTAATGGTAAGAGTTAACCAAGGGGCTGGGGATTTAGCTCAGTGGTAAAATGCTTGCCTCACAAGCACAAGACCCTGAGTCCAATCCCCAGCACCCCTCCCCCAAAAAGTGATTAACAGGTATTTGATAGCCCTGAGCCCCAGTTTCCCTGTGTAATAAACAGGGGCCAAAAAGTAGTTGATAAAATTAAATCAGACTACATTTGTAAATGTGCATGTAGTAAGCACCAAGTAAATCTAGTTCCCTTTTACCTTAATTTCTTCCCCTCTACCCAGAGAATTAAATTATTTCACTCAACCCAAATGACTAGATTCTAGCAATGTAAAATCTTTCATGCAACCATGCAATTAGGATATCCAAATAAAGGGGGGAAGATGAACCTTTCTCCCCACAGTAGGGAGAAGTGTGACACTTTCCAGGAAGTGTTTCATCGGCAGGAAAGCCCGCCCTGGACAGCCCCGGGGATACACACCACTCTCCACAGCGCACGGCCTTCAGCACTCCCACAGCAGCGGTGGTCTGGCGCTCGAAGCCCTGTCCAATGTGATCCGCGTGGGCGCGTGTCCTGTCTTCAAAGAGCATCTCACGAGGCTCACTGGTTCGAGGTAGGTACTGAAGGTTTTTTATTTCATTGGTAGTTCTGTTTTTTAAAAAGGATTACACTTACATACTGAGGCTCACTTCAAACACCCAATAATCATATTAATTTGGACAAAAGGAAATTTTAAATTACCAGCTCTCAATCAAGTTCTATCTTTAAAATGAACAGAAACAATTCTAAGTGGCAGCTGTAAGGACAATGTACTTGGCTAAGAACTAAATAACAGATCTCGTGGTTTACACACGTTTCCCTATAGAGCAATCCCCTCTTAACTGCATTTTCACCTCCTGCCATCTCGGTTCCCTGTGCTCAACTGTGGTTTGAAGATATTAAATGGAAAGTTCCAGAAATAAATAATTCCTAAATTTTAAATTGCTTACCATCTAAGTAGCATTATGAAATCTTGTGGCATCTCACTCTGTTCTGCCCAGAATACAAATCAGCCCTTTGTCCAGGAAATCCAGCCACCCACCCATTAGTCACTCAGTAGCCTTCTTCATTATCAAAGTAACTGTCTTGGCATCAGATTGCTTCTGTTCAAGTCCCTCTTACTTTACTTAACAATGGCCCTAAAGGCAAAGTACCAATTGCTGAAAATTCACGCCTGCAAAAAAAGCCATAAAGTGCTTCCTTTAAATGAGAAGGTGAAAGTACAATAAGATATGTTGCAAGAGAGACCACATTCGCATATCTTTTATTACAGTGTATTGTTATATCACCGTTATTTCATTATTATTTATTGTTGTTTCTCTCTTACTGTACCTCATTAAACTTCATCATAGGTGTGTCTGTATAAGGTTCAGTACTATATATGGTTCCAGGGATCCCTTGGGGGAAGGAGGGATTGACACCCAGGTGAAGACCTGGGGCTTCGGTCTGATCTGTGTGGAAGCCTGCCCCAACTCAGGTCATCTGGCCAACAAAGGATATACTTCTATGACAAACGGGTAACCTTTAGCGATCCATTAACTTGGTATTTATAGGACCCATACTATATGCTAGATACTATCTGGGCACCACGGCTCATGAATGAAATATTACTGTCAGATGGAGTTTATATTCTAGTCACAGAAGTATATTAAAAATGAAAAGTAAATTAGCGAGGAAAAAAACAGGCAGAAAGAGCTTGCCACAGAACCCCCCCCCGGGGGGGGTGGCGAATGGAAGCAATGGGTCAGTCTCAGGAGCGGCCTTCTCCCCCCACAGCCCTCCCGCACACACTGCTGCCGTCCGCCCAGCCTCCCTGGCTGCAGAAAGCTCGAGGTCTGCTGTGGAGCAGGAAGAGGGTGAGGACAACTCTGCCAGCAGTCCCCACTCGGCTTCCTCTGCGGCTCTTGTGTCGCTTCCAGAGAGGCAACTCTGATTCAGCCTGAGCCTCTTGGGGTCACCAAGGTCTCCAACTTCCCTCTCTTAATCTCCTTCTTACTGCTCCTTGTACAACACCGCAATGCAGTCTTATCACGCTCACATACACGCACACACACACACTTCTGTAATAAACCTTTTTGCTTGCCAGGTCTGGCCAACTAATGAAAGCACTGTGCCAGGCACTGTGCTAAGCACTCTGTGTGCCTTAATTCATTAGGATGGGGTGTTAATGAGACCAAACTCGTGGGCTTGCAGGCCTTTTACCTTTCCACAGGAAGCAAGAGTTCCAGGGGTAAACCCCCCTCCCCCAAAATTGATCTTTTGTGTGTGTGTGCATGTGCGAGACAGAGTCTCACTACATATGTAGTTCAGGCTGGCCTTGAACTCACTATGTAGCCCAGGCTGGCCTCAAACTTGCAGCAATCCTCCTGCCTCAGACCCCTGAGTGCTGGGATCACAGGTGTGCGCCACCACACCAGGCTCTAAAGACTTTTTCTCTTGCTTAGGAAGATCACTTCCAGGCTAATTTTTACGCTGATATTTTTATTGTTTTACCTGTTATGTTTAAATCTCTAACTTTCTGTCTGACAGAAGAACTGTTTTTTTATCTTTTAATCTTCCTTTCCCCACTTGTCCCATATATTCAGTTCTGAATATGCTCAGATCTATTTGTAGACTCTATCCTAGTCCACTAATCTATCTGACTTTCATAGTAGGTTTTCTTTATCTGAAAATACGCTCCTTCCATTCATCTTCTCTTTCAGTGTTCTCTTTATGAACTTTAAAACCACTTTATCCCGAGCTGGGAATGTGGGCCCAGCTGAAAAGCAGAACACTGTAGGGACTGCTGCTCCTCTCCAGTCCAGATGGCCTGCCATTTGTTCTGTGTTATTCAGAATGCAGGTTCTGAATCATTTCTTGTTAAGTTCATTCCAAAACAGTTTATAATGTCTCTGTAAGAGCGACAGTTTTCCATTCCTAGTTAAAATTTACTGTCATTTGTCTACATTTCTCATATCTTATTTACACTGGCTGTCTTGTAACAAATTGTAGCAGCACTGTAGTTACTTTGTTGTTTTTTTTGGGGGGTTGCTGGGGATCAACTCAGGGCCTTGGGCTTTGCTAGGCATGCACTCTACCACTTGAGCTAAATCCCCAACCCCTGTAGTTACTTTTGAATTTACATTCCACTTGTGCTCTAAACTTTCCCTTCCTCCTCCTTCCAATTTCCAACACACACACACACACACACACACACACACACACATGCACGCACCAGCATACAATTGCTCACTCTCAGCATTAGAAATGTGTGGCTGACATACCTTTTCCTCTTGAAAGGCGACTTTGGCATGTCAGCCACGGGGATCATCTGCTCACCTGGGCGCACCCACATGATGGGGCCATCGTCACTATCTTTGCGACTCTCTAATTTGAGACTAGACAGTGTCCCCCATGGCAGTGTACACTAGAGACAAATAATTACATTGAAATCAGTTATTTTCAAAATTATCTTCAAATATACATTAAAGATTGTTGCTGCCCTTACAAACACATTCACATACAACTTACAAATTTGAAACATATACTACATTGAATATATTCCTATGTTTATCATCAAAAAGTTCAAACATCTCCAGAGAATAATTACTCTTGGATGGCTCCCTCCCCAATGTGCCAGAAGTCTGACTCACTCTATTCATCATTTGTTACTCTTCCTTCGACCCAACATACAGGTCATATGATTTTAATAAGTTGACAAAATGAATGCTCCCCATAATAGTCTATAAAAATTAACAATGAAATTTGAATTTTAAAAGTAGAGCAGAGTGTGTCGGTGCATACTTATAATCCCAGCCCCGAAAGGCTGAGGCAGGAGGATCCCAAGTTCAAGGTTACCCTGGTACACAGCAAAGTCAATGCCAGCCTGAACTTCGTAGTGAAACCGTGTCTCAAAAAGGAACAAACAAACAAACAAACAAAAACCAAATAAAGAAAATAAAAGCCAGATAACTCTTTGGTTAGTAATCAAATACTAACAAAACAAAAAGGGAAACCAAATCAAAATCAAGATCTGCTTCTGTTTAGTGCTGTTTTGAAGAGCTTCTTGGCCTAAACCAGAGACTAAAATATTTTTGAAGAGATAAGAAAATGGGGTGGAGGGTAGGAAAGAGGGTAAGAGGGAAAAAAAAGAAATATATTTCTGAGGGCCCCTGTCTGTGAAATGATGAGAATCAACACAATTTTTAAACATTGTATCCCCTTCTGAAAGAGGGAAGGACTGTCAGATTTCTCTAAAAATGGATACATTTAGTTTTGAAAATTAAATCTGAAATGACTATTACAATATTCAGAAACGTTTTAAAAATATTATTCAATAATATAAATTCTATGATGTAACTAGCAGGAAGAAATAGAAAAGGAATAAAAAGGACTACAGAAGAAAACAAAGAACCAGAGCAAGGTGCAAGAGAAAGGTTAAGCAGTGCAGACGTACAGGGTGGCAGATCCAGCATGTGGAAGTGAGTGTGCAGTACTGTGAGGGACCCTGAAGACAAACTGACCCTCCTCCCAGCCCTGCTGTCCCCGCGGCCCCTCGGGCATGGTGCGGATGCACGGGAGTCCCCACTACAGCCTGGGCGTCTCAGCGGAAGAGCCTCAACTTGCCAACAGAAGAAACACTCCTGAGACGCAGAGGCCACTTTAGGAAGAAGGAATCAGGCCAGAAATTCTTTGAGGAGTTTAATGGGGCCCTAAATGTCTTATTTTATAGGTGAAGAAATGGAAGCCCTGAAAGTTGAAACGGTTTGCTCAACCCACATAGCTACGCCAAGGCTAAAACGCAGACAGACAGCTTTCCACAATGCAAAACTGCCATTTCCGTCTTCAGCATCTTAGTTTTTGCAGGCATTCAGCCCGTCTTTCTGGGATCCTTTGACGCTCAGTCTGAAAAGAGCAGGCAGACAGATGGAACCACGCCTCCCAGAGGCAGCAACAGGGAAATGCTGCCTTTTGGCTGGTCACTACTCTATAGTGAGGCCCTAAGTCACACAGACACGCTACGCAAGACTCCCTGTCTCTTCCTGCCTTCTCCCATTTAAATGACACCAGCATGGCTCTAACTCTGAATGGTTAGGGCCATTCATCTGTATTACCTACAGCACGTACTAAGGCCCACGACTGAGAGGCTGGAGACTGTCTCCTCTTACTTTTAGAAACGGTGACTCTTCCAACATGTCGAGAAACTCAGGGAAGTAATCGCCCACTTCTTCATCAACTGCTCCCACCAAGCTTATCTGTCGCATTGGGCCGGCTCTGTAAGTACCGTGTGAATATGTTCTTTTTACCTGAAGAATATAAATTTAAGTAGAAGTTACACATAAGATAACACTTGCTACCGTTGTACAGCAATAAATTTCACTGTCTCAGAATATTAACACATAATATGAGGCAAAACAAAACAAAGCCTTTATTAACAATAACAAATAAGGCATTTTTTAAAAACCCTGCACTAAATCAAACTATTTTCCTTCTGTTTCTATGCACTGCTTTTGAAAACTCGGCCCAGACAAACATCATTCTAGACAAACGCCATCTCCTCAGAACACAGTTTGCTATACGATCTCGAATGGCACTGAGTTGTATTCAAAGACCGGCGTGCCTGCATTTTTCTAAAGCCCTGGCTCGTGTCCTTTTGTGAGAAGCTTTAAGTTACCCTCTGAGAGTTACAGGAACCATTACTACTGCTTTTATGCTTGGAAAGTCAGCAGGGTGTGCTTCCTTCCTCAGCTTCAACGCTTAGGAGATACACAGTTACAGCTGTATTAACACTGATGAAGGACTGCTCAGTCCCACATCTACCTTTGCTGACTACCAGCCACATGACCTTCAGAAACCATGTGAATTCTCTTAGTTTCCTTAATAGAACATTCTACTCCAACTGCTACAGGAGACACAATAATCATACAAAGCCATGAGCCACGGTGGCATCCCGGGGGTGTGTGAGCCTCAGACTCACTGGGACTGGAATTCTGGCAAGGACAGTCACAATCCTGACAAACCTGTGTGTTTTCATACATAAACACTAGTAAATAAGTTGGCTCTTATTTTAAGTGAAACTTCTTACCCTAAACAAACTCTTATTCTCTGAATTATCCTCTGTAGCTACCAAGTTGAGAAGATCCGTTTGTCCCCTTTCGCCAGGACGGACCTTGTTTGAAAGCTGAAAGCCTCGGCCCCCAGGCAGACACAGGGGGCCAGCTCACGCTTCTTCCTGCCGCAGACACACTCCGCAGCCTTCCCTGTCACGGCCGGTACAGGTCACACGGGGACATGCCGCAGAGAATCTAAGGCCTGACTTACACACTTCCAGAAACATGACGATACGATATAGTGAAAATCCTATGGGGATAATTTCACTAAGACAGTACAGAATTTTCTCTTTTATCATAATTGACAAAGCTACATAACACATTAATTCCAAATTAAGGCGTTCATTCATGAAAATTACAAGCTTCGCTTTTCCAAAGCCGTTGCAAAGTTCACTTCTCAAAACCACAAGCTGTCCCTCCAAGCCCCAGGTCACATCCCCATCTTGTCCTCCAGTCTCTTTCTCCTGCCTCCTAGAAGGTTAGACCTTACAGAACCGACTCCCCCACACCCTTGGGCTCTCGATGGTTAGCCGCACCTACAGCGTCGTGTGAAGCGGCGTGTCAATGCGCAGCATCAGTGACTCTGGCGCATTCAGAGAATACAGCACATCAAATGTGCCACGTCACCAAGCTGGTGGCCTCACTCCTGGATCTCCGTGTGACTGTGCAGAGTTCTGAGAAGCCCCGCAGCCGCTGGAGTACAATCGGGTCAGGGTACTGCTCAGTGCCAGAGCATTTGCCTAGTATGCAGGAGGCCCTGGGCTTGGTCCCCAACACACACATGCGCGCGCGCGCACACACACACACACACACGCACACACGCACACTCGTTAAAAAGTGAAATCAAACACACTGTAAAACACAAAATTTCCAAGTGTTTTGAAATGTAACATTTGGCTTTTAAAAGGCAGCTTAAGAAGGTAATACAACTAGGTAACTTTCCTCTGTATCAATTTCTTATCTAAATACCTCATGTAAGTCACTAGGTTCTAACAAAGCAAAAATCAAATAAATTCTTGCCACCCAGGTGGTTCATTCTACTATATCACAGCATCAAAAATGATATAATTTGATCCCATTACTTGGGAGGCTGCAAGTTCGAGTCCCACCTGGGCTACACAGTGAATTCAAGGCCAGCCTGAACTACATACCAAGACCCTGTCTCAAACCAAAACAAAACAAAAACAAAAACAAAACAAACAAAATGATTATAATTGCCTTACATGTTTTATATATTCTTTGGCCTATTAGTGTAGTTTCCTATCTGTATATATGATAATTAACTTTATAAGATTTTATAAGTAAATGAATCTGATCTGGAAAAATAAAAGTGGATTAGAGGGAAAGGGGAAAAAAGTAATTGAAATGTGTTTTGTTCATGTACCAATTCCCTACAACGGATATAATCATCATGTACTGCAAACATGTACTAATAAAAATCAAAAAATAAAGTATGGATCTAAGTATAAAAAAATGATCTATTAAATAATGTGGGCAGATTATCATGAGGAGGAAAGGAGGCCTTTACAAGAGGAATTTTCAGAGAGTGAATTCTTCTAAAACTCTAAATCAGTAAGACTCGATTTTATTTTATTTTTGGTGCTGGGGATCAAACTCAGGGCCTTGTGCTTTGCTAGGCATGCACTCTAACCACTGAGCTAAATCCCCAGCCCCTAAGACTCGATTTTATGAGCCCTCCCAAAGACACGGATACACTAAACACACTTTGAAAGCAAAGCCAAATGGACTGAACTCACTAGATTCCTCCAGGGGAGTACACGCGGGACTTAAATACATGCCTACAAAAGACATACCAACTAAGCAAGAATGCTCTTTAATCTGAAGGTCGGCCGACCTAGGGGCCAAGACAACCCTCCAAGGAAGCCTTCAGTCTCAAATGAGACCACAATCAATGTATCTAGTATGTAAAGTGAGGCCACATTATGCATGAAATAATTCATTTCTCAAATACTTGGAACAGCCGCATTCCTCCCTAGTTATTGTCAAACAATTCAGGTAACTCCTTCCACTCTGGAAAAAAAGATAGCATTACTAACATAGAGAAAATAGGAGACAAATACAATTAGCAATCAGAAAACCAGGACTAATTATTAGCAAACTTAACATTCAGCAATGCAGAATAAAATTTCCGAGTTTACGTATGAGTAAAAACATGTATCACTGAGTACACCTTCCTGGGCAGTAATGGTACAAATGATATGCTCTGCTGTAAGCCAAGTACTTCACTGTCATTCGACCAGATGTTGCTATCACAGGTTAGAATGGCTTTCACTGACTAAATGTGCATTACTGACTTAGCCATCTCATTTCATTCACAGTATACCCTCAAGTTTACAAATGTTCTTTTTTTAAAAATAAAATGAAATGCATGTCTAAATGAGTACAGACCTAAACACTAAACCTTTAACAACAGACGAATAAATCAGAACTTAGTTTTCTCCTACCCTACATTTAGTTTGGGGCCACTTAAGAGACTATCTTTTGAGGATTTTTTAAAAATATGGTCCCCTTAAAATTCATAAATATTTCAAAAGATTTTAGGAAAAACCTAAATTTTATAAGTAATACATACTCTATATGGATTATATTCCTAAACATCCTAAATGAGTCTAGATGATTAGTTCTTCCTACTTCAAGACAAAATACAAACAAATACATAAAGATTATATAAAAAAATTCACTTACACACATAGGTCTCTCTCTCCCTTTTAACCAAAATGTACTAAAACTTTAAAGTAGATCTTATTTACCCACTATAAAAACCAAAGTAAATTTTATTAGGAAATACGGTAAATCCTATTGGGAAATTCCATGAGGAAAAACTCTGCACTCTTAGCTATCATGTTAAAAACAAAATTTCACCTCAAGACATGTATTCTCCAAATATTAATGTTAATACTATATAACAAGCCAATTAAATACATTTAAATTTACAACTAAATTTTAAAAATAAAACTAAATGCCGAACGACCAATGAATGGCTAAAGAAAATGTGGTTTTTCTACACAATGGAGTACTACACGGCCATAAAAAAGGATAAACTAGAGTCATTTGTATGTAAATGGATGTTCCTTGAGAGCATACTATTAAGTGAAATAAATCGGACACTTACGAGTACACATCGAATTGTTTCTCTGATATGAGAAACCATGGATGCAAAAAAAAAGGACGAAGAGGTGTAATAGATATAATCTAAAAGGAAGATAATATTCCAAGGAGAGGAGCATTGAAAGGAGAGAGGGGGAGAAGCGGGAAGGGAAAAGAGGGATAGAAAAAGGAAAGGAAAGTCATGGAGAAATGTGAATGTACCTGCTGTAAATAGGAAAGGGAAGAAAAGGGAGGGGCGGGGAAGAGGGGGGAGAACCAAGATACACCATGTACAGGTACAAAATAAATGTGATGAATGTAACAATTATATGTACATTGTACCAATACATGTTCTTGGTTAAAAAATAAAAATAAATAAATAAATAAATAAAGTAAAAGTAAGTTGTAACGTAACTTTAAAATTTTTCTTTTTTTTTTTTTTTTGGTGCTGGGGATCAAACTCAGGCCCCTGTGCTTGCTAGGCAAACACTCTAACCACTGAGCTAAATTCCCAGCCCATAATTTTAAAGTATGTACCATTTCACACAGCTTTCTAGTTTAACAGTCCAGTATTTCAAACCCATACGAAATCAGCAGGAACCATTTGCTTAATGTTTCATGGCAGATTACACCTAACAATGTAGCCACATTCAAAAAGTATGTACCTCTTTATGAAACAGCACCTGAGCTGTTAAAATAAAATATAAAGATGAAAATCCATGCACTTTTCACAAAACCAGAAATGCTTCCTAATTTTGGTAACCCACGTTTTACTGCAACACTATTTAGCAAATGTGCACAGCTCACATGTTCCATGGGACAAAATTAACCCACAGTATCCTATGAAACAAGCCTCAGCCCTCTCCAGCACTTGTGACTAGGAAGGACTCACAAGCAGAGTGGAGGGAGGGAAGAGATGAGGATTCGAACCATGGATAGCCAAATACAGGCCACAAAGACTGCTCCTAAGATGCCCCTTCTCACATACACCAAGCACAAGGACAGCACCCTCTGAAGTCACAAAGGCTAAGAAGCCACACACTCGGCCTGAGGAGAGACTGGAGGAACCACAGTGCAGCAGCTCTCGGCAGGGGCACGGCAAGGGTGGGGGTCACAGCAGGAACAAGCGGCAGGGGCAGAGAGGCTTCCTCTGGAGTTTGGATTACGGCCACTCCAGAGCTCCACCTTCTGCCAGGTCAGTGCGGGCATCAGACTCTTACAGGGGCACAAAGCCTGCTGTCAACTGCGCATGCCTGCTGTGACCTCCAAACCATCCCCTCCTTCCACCCTCTCTGTGCAAAAACCATCTTCCACGAATCCAGTCCCTAGTGCCAAAAAGGCTGGAGACCGCTGCTGCACGGCACCAGTATGATAGCATCCTAATGACAAGTCAGGACTGCACAGAGAGGTTATGTTGTGCATCAGTAAAGAGACTGTCTCTATTCAAATCTTGCCAATTAAAGCTGTACACATCCAATACCTAGAAAACTCATTTACCTAGAAACCTCACATCCTGATGATGCTGGATGTGAGATCAGTGTATGGCTTCTATTCACTTGAGTAAATCATCAAACCATCACTGTTCTTTCCTTGTGCGCACGCACGTGCGTGTGTGCGTGTGTGTGTGTATGTGTGTGGGGGGGTTGGGGGGTGGAGACAGTATGTGTCTGGGGATTGAACACTGAACCCAGGGCCTTTGCACTAAACCAAATCCCCAGCCCAGCCCTTCTTGTATTTTATTTTGAGACGAGGTCTTGCTAAATTACCCAGGTGGGATTTCAACCTGTGAACCTCCTGCCTCAGCCTCCCAGACTGCTGGGATTATAGCTGTACACCAAGATACCTGGCCAAACCACCAGTTTTCTGATACAGTTAAAAATTAATCTAAAAAAATCAAAACATGTCACTGCTTTAAAATGTATCACTATTGCTCTGTAAAAAAAAAAAAAAAATCCACTGGGTTATAAAGACCATCAATATGGTTGCTCTTGTTTTAGGTATACATGTCTCAAAAAGGACACAATAAAGGACAGGCATGATACACTTAATTAGATATTTTTGCAAAAGCTTGTATTTAAACCATACCTTTTAGATGCGATATAACATTTTTAATCTAAAAATCTGGATAGTCTCCTCCCACCAAAAAAAAGAACCCACAACCACCATAGCTGCATTTTCAATGTTGCCCTTCTATGTTCTCTATAAATACTGTTTTTAAAAAGCAGGAAGTAGGAGAGTTCATGTATCCACTGCCGGTGTCAATAACAGATAGTCTGGTTAAGAGAAATTGAATTAAATTATATTTAAAGTAAAATTCTATTCATTCTTCCTCATAAAATAACACTTAAAAAGCAATCCTTATAATTCTGGGGTGTGCTTGTTACAAAAAAAGTACCCTTTCTAACAGGAAATACATCACCAGAAATAAACCAGTAAGACTTAATACTGTTTTGTTTTACTCATAAAGATTTGTGCAACGAAGAGCAAACACGGTACTGAACAGCAGTTTTAAAAAGACCGTGAAGGATGACTCAAATGAAGCAGCTTGCCGGTCCCACTATGTGTTCTCCGGACAGTGGATTCTGCACTGCAGCAAGTTTGGGAAATCCTTTTTGCTTGAGGGGTTCACCACGCACCCAGACTATGGCAAATAAACACAGTATATCTGGTCTAGTATTACACAAAATATCTGACTTCAGAACTGTTTTTATCGTAGTTCTTGTAGTGTACCTATCAACATTCCAAAATAGTAAAAGTTCCACAAAATACAACTGTGATCTACAATACAGAAGACAATAAATTCAGCTCGTATCGGCATGTTTGTTTTTTGTTTGTTTGTTTCCTGAGACGGGGTCTTACTATGTAGTCCAGGCTGGCCTTGAACCCACGATCCTCCTGCCTCAGCCCCGGGTTCAGCATCAATGTGAAGAAAACAGAGAAACAAAATAATTATTAATGCCGCCTATGAGGGGCTGGGGATTTAGCTCAGTGATTAGAGCGCTTGCCTTGCAAGCACAAGGGCCTGAGTTCGATCCCCGGCACCACAAAAAAAAAAAAAAAAAAATAATGCCGCCTATGAGGGGTGAGGTAGCAGAAGCTGCTGGTTGAATCTTGATGGTGTTTTGGTGCTTTTGTTTTGTTTTTTTTTTTACAGAGAGGAAAAAGCAAGGCCCCGATTTTTAAAAACGACGCCCGCTCATCTTACTGACACCATCTGAACATATGACATAAAGGAGCAGGCCACAGGGGGGAGCTGCTTCCCCATCACATCTGGCACACACTCGCAACATATAACCAGTGATGACACTTAGTCAATATTTTATTTCAAAAATATACGTAACTCCAAACAAGAGAAGAGTTAAATTACTGATACCCACTTTTAAATTAAAATAGTCATTATAAAATAGTAGATCTTTAAACATCAGTTACCATTATGACATAAGTTACTTGAGAAGCAATTCAGAAGCAGGGTGAGACTTAGAGCACGGGATCGGGGGAGGCTGGTGTACCAAATGACTTCTCCAGTGTCTGCTTGCTCACAGTAGTCGCTACGGGGTTCGGAGTAAGTGCTGATCAGATAGAGTGTGACCGGACAGCAGTCTCATTTCGTGACCGGTGAGGCTGTTGTACGAAAGACGCAGGAGCATGATAACTGAAGGTTTGAGCGAAACAGACGTGGCAGACTGTGAAAGGCCCCGAATCCTTCCCCAGCCTGGAAGCTAACTCCTGTGCAATATGACCATACCTCGTTTATCATCAACGGGCAACTCTGCTTCTCTACCCTCTGAATGGGAAGCTTGGTCACGTGACTTCCTTTGGACAATGGGACATCAGCAAACACGAGCGAAGTGAAGGCTGTGCGCTGGGAACGGCCTCTTTCTGCTCTGTGGAATCCTGGACCACCATGCGGATGAGTCTAAGCAAGCTGTGGCATGATCTGAGAAACACGGCCACAGCCCCAGCTGACGTGTGCTAACTGCCAGCCACATAAGCATGGTCTGCCAACCACTAGATACAAGAATGAAGCTACTCCGTCAAAGCCCATTCAGACCAAAACATGAAGTTAACAAGACCGTAGGACACGAAACAAAACAAATGAGAAACCAACAGTGTTGCTGTATACTAACTGTTAATTATCTGAAACAGTAATCAAGAAAGCAATCCCATTTCCAATACAAATTAGCTATTGAAACTACAAGGAATATATTTAACCAAAAAGGTGAAAGAAAACTATAAAACACTGATATGGAAAAGGACTGAAGACCTGAAAAGACATCCATGTTCATAGACAGAATCCAGTATGGTTCAAATACCCATGCCCAAACCGAGCTACAGATTCAGTACAATGCCTATTAAATACCCATGAGCTTTTGCACAGAAATACAGGGAGCACTGTTAAAATCTGTGTAGAACCAACCACGAAATAATCCAAATCGTCAAAGCAATAGTAAGCAAAAAGAACAAAGCATGAGGCATTATACTACCTTCAAAATACATTAGTACAAAGCTGTCATAATCAAAACAATGTGTTAATGGCCAAAATAAATAATCCAAGCTACAGACCAATGCAGCAGATAGTCTATAACACACCCCTGTAATCCCAGCACTTGGGAGGCTGAGGGAGGAGGATCACCACCAGTTTGAGGCCAGCCTGGACTACACAGTGAGTTCAAGGACAGTCTGTCTCAAAAAAAATAAATAAATAAAAATAAAAAATACATAAACATACATACATAAACTTGACAGGTCTATAGCCAAATGATTTTCAACAAAAATACTAAAAATACATATTGGAAAAAGGGCCATCTTTTAATAAATGCTGCTGGGAAAACTGTATGTCTACATGCAGAAGAATAAAACTAGATTCCTATTTTTCACCAGATATAAAAATCAACTCAAAATGTATTATAGATTTAAATATAAGATCTAAAACTATGAAACTACTATAAGAAAACACAGAGAAGTGCTTCTGGACATTGGAATGGGCAAGGATTTTTCTGGACAAGACCACAAAAGCATGAGAAACAAACAAAAATAGATAAATGATATTATATCAAGCTAAAAAGCTTTTGCTCAGCAAAGGAAACAATCAACATAGTGAAGATACAACCTGTAGAAAGAGAGAAAACATTTGTAAACTATAGATCTAATGAGAGGTTAATGTCTAGAATATATAAGGAACATGAAATAATTCAACAGAAAAAAGTACAAATTTAAAAATGGGCAATATTCTCATACCTTTTCCAAAAGAAGATACACAAGAGGCGAACAGATAGTGTATATGAAAAATGCCTGGGCTGGGGATTGAGCTCAGCAGTTAGAGTGCCTGCCTCACAAGCACAAGGCCCTGAGTTCGATCCCCAGCAACAACAACCAAAAAAAATGGAAAATGCTCAACGTCACTAATCAGGGAAATGCAAATCAAAACCACAATGAGATATCACCTTACTCTAGGAAGAATGGCTATGAATGGAAAAGAAAAAAGATAAAAATGGTAACAATGTATTGAAAAGGGAACCCTTACAACCACTGGTAGGAATGTAAATTAATACAGCTATGATGGAAAACAGTGTATCCGTTCTCTGAAAACTCAGAAATAGAACTACCATATAATCCAGCAATCAAGCTGCTGGGTATATCCAAAGGACATGAAACTAGAAGGTCAAAGAGACATATTCTCTCCTATAACACTCAGTAGTAGCTCATTACAGTAGTGGTCACAAGAAATGGAAACAACTTAAGAGTTCATCAACTGATGAACAGATAGAAAAAATGTGGTACATATACCAGATGGAAAACTATTCAGCCAGCCTCACATAGTGGGGCATGTCTATAATCGCGGCACTCTGGGTGGCTGAAGTAGGAAGATCCCAAGTTCAAACCCAGCCCAGGCAACTTAGTGAGACCCTGTCCCAAAATAAAAAACAAAAGGGATCGAGCTCCATGAGTACCCCTGGTTTCCACCCCTAGTACCACAAAAAGAAGGGAGCAAGGAAGGAGGGAGGGAGGGAAGAAGAAAAAAAAAAAAAAAGAAAAGAAAAGAAATCCTGTCATTTGTGACAACATGACAAGAACTGGAGACCACGATGTTGAGTAAAATTAGCCAGGCACAGAAAAACATGTACCTCATGATGCCATTCACATGTGCAATCTAAAAAAAAAATCAGTTTCTTAAAAGCTGAGAGTAAAATGGTGCTTACCAGACTGCAGGCAAAGCAGGGGAGGAGGAGTGGGGAAAAGCTGATCAGTGGGTACCAAGGAGCAGATCAGAGTAAGAAGCTTGAGTATGCTATTGCACAGTAGGGTGTGTATACATAATATATGGTAGATTTCGAAAACTCCCAGAGACTTTGAATGTTTCCATCCTAAAGAAATAGTTGCAGGTGACAGATAGTAGTCCGTGACTTAAACACTGCACAATATATAAATGTATGTAAACATCATAATACTCCAAAAATATAAGGCATGACAGAAAAATACAGTGAATGTTTAATGTTTTAAAAATTTATTACAGTAAAAGACATATTGCAATTATCCCTCCACAAAATACTCCCTCTCATTTCTAATGCAACTATCCCATCATTCTCATCTCTTTCTGAAGCAGTTCTGGTTTTCAGTTGCAAATCAAATTCAGTGTCTACCTTTCATGTTCATTTTGACGTTAGGGAAGAGACCAAAGTTCTTGGTGCCATATCTGGGAAATAAAGTGGATGAGGACACACAGTAATGCTTTTGTGAGCCTACCTTTCCACTGGATGGTACTCAGTCGCGGCATTCATCTTATTTTTGATCACACCTCGTGACACTCACAAAAGAGGCCTCCAGAACTGCTTCAGAAAGTGGCAAGAATGACAGGATAATTGTGTCCGAAGCAAGGAGGATTATCTCGAGGGGATTAATGGCGATGTGTCTTCTACTGTAGAAAAGTTTTACTTTTTTTTTTTTTTTTTTTTTTTTTTTTTTTTTTTTTTTTTTTTTTTTTTTTTTTTTTTTTTTTTTTTGTGGTGCCAGGGATCGAACTCAGGCCCTTGTGCTTTGCAAGGCAAGCACTCTAATCACTGAGCTAAATCCCTGGCCCCAGAAAAGTTTTAAAATTTCAACATACAACATGTATTTTGATCATACCTCATTTTTAATATAGCAGTTAAAAATAAATTTAAACTTTTTTTAAAAAGAAAAAGAATGAAGCCATACAGCTCCAGCTGAGCTGTCAGAGACCAAAAGAAATGTCCAGCCGGCCCAAAGAATTATGAGAAATATAGTCATTCTTTGGAAGGGGGAAAGGATTGGTTCAAGAACCACCCCAAGAATACCAAAATCCCAAGATGTCCGAGTCCTTTATGTAAAACGGCGTAGTACTTACAGATTACCTATGCAAATCCTCCTGTATACCTGAAATCATCTGCAGATTACTGTGTTACCTAAAACCATTTAAGTGCTATGTACTCTACTGTACTGTCTGAGGGATAATGCCAAGAAACTACGCATCTCAGTACACACACGGCCATTCTGGGTCTGCGGTTGGCTGAATCCGCACATGTGGAACCTGCAGACACAGAGGGCTGATGTAACTGTTAAGATTCTATATGGAGGATTTCTGTTTGTGTAAAGCAACAGAAGTTAACAGACACAGGTTACAGACTTGAGAAAGAGTCTATGTATATGTTTCTGTTATTAAACAAACTTTTACCACACAGCATGATACTGGAGCACTAACCTCAGAGTTGCAACATCACAGAAATGAAGTAACATAAAGAAATAATGTGAGCCAAGTTCCACGACTTTCTAAACTTCCAGGAAACCTGAAAGGGTACTGATGAAGATGGAAAACAGGATTATACAAATAAAAAGAATTCCAACCCAAAGACCAAAGAACAGGGACATTTTTATCTCTTGTCAGCGTCCTTTCTTTGTGTATATGTATTTACATTTTGAGATAGGGTCTCACTGCAGTTCAGGCTGCCCTTGAACTCACTATGTAGCCTAGGGAAGGCTCCGAACTCTTATTTACATTTTATATAAAATCTCACATTAACATGTATTCAAAAATAAAACTAGCCATGCAAAAATGAGTATTTGTGAAAACTACCAAAATAGTATTACAGAGTTAAGCCCTAGCAGTACAAAGATCACAGAAATGGGTACAAAACATCTTTTAGATTCTATAGCATTCAGGGTGAAATATTTTGTTTTCCCTGACTTTAATATAAAACAAAAACAAAAAAACCAGAAAGCTGACCTATGAAAATGCACATTCATGGGGGCTGGAGATTTAGATCAGTGGTACAGCACTTGCCTGGCAAGCGCAAGGCCCTGAGTTCGACCCCCACTACCTGCTCGCCCAAAAGAAGATGCACATTCAGTGCAGCCTTGGCCTGATTCCCAAGCTGCTGGCAGTCAGGAGACGGCGCTCACAACACTGTGAGTGGCTGAGTGCATGACTCCCGCCATCGCAAACAGCAGTCCTGTGCCTGCCAGAGCTTCTCTGGGGGTCTGTGCTACACTTGCACCCTGGAGACCTATCTTAAAAGTCCAAACGAAGAGGCTGAGACAGAAGGATCACTGCAAGTTCAAGGGCAGGCTGGGCTACACAGTCAGGTCAAGGCCAGCCTGAACTACATAGGGAGATCCTGTCTCAAAAAACAAACAAGAAAGAAAGTCCGAACTAGTAAGTTACTTACAATATTCCCAGCTTCACTATTTATGCAGGTCACAGTATCAAAATATAAGAAAACATAAAATACATATTATATATTTAACATTATTATATATAGTTTATCCACTTTTAAAGTGCTAATTAATTACACAGATCCCCATTCCCATTATGTGACTTTCTCTAGTGCTCCTAACTGTATTTTTCAAACTAAGATCAAACAAAACAAAGATCAGCTCATACCCTTCTCTACCAACTGCAGTCTACCTTCTCTTATCCCGTGCTTTTTGATCTTCTGAAGAGTGCTTTCTGGATTGCTTTTAACTAGGTCAAAGATTTTCATAAAAGAAAAAGTAGAAAGGAGAATTAAAGGATGATTCCTGAACTAGAAAACATTCAAAGATGAAGCTTATAGTCTCGCTGTTCCCCACTCTGCCCAGGCACCACCATCTGACAAGCGAGCCGGCTGGGAGCCCGACCCAGGAGCTCAGCAGTCAGCGCTGTCCCGATGACCACATCTGCAAGCCCGAGCAACCGACGACGGGACAGGAGACTGGACAGGACGGCACCCACACCTCATCTTTATTATGCTGATACTCGAGGGAACTTCTTTCTAATACTGGTGCTTTTTCATTTCCTTCCCCAGAAATACTAACCCACGCTAGCTCAATTCATACTATCATCTCAGCCAGTTCTCTTCGGGACACAAATTAATGTTATCAGTATGCAGTCTGATCCATTTGATGCCAGGAAAATAATGTAGTTTTACTATATAATTCTAGAAACAGGCAGTCATAAGTGGAAATCTAGTATTTACTGAATTTTATATAGCCTAATTACTGACATTCCAAAATAATCAGCATACGCATGATAATACCATAGATAAGGTGAACAAGGGCGGTGGAAGAAAAATGAGGTATAATATATATTTTAATTTCTTAAATAAATGTTAATATACTATTCTAAGAAGTTTTAAGAGCTTCCAAATTCTCAAGGAGGATGATTAACAAAATGAAGTCTTTGAAATATGGAGGAATATATCTAACAAAATATGTGGAAGACCTCTAGGTTAAAAACAAGAGCCAGGCACAGTGGTACACATCTGTAATCCTAGCACTCCAGAGGCTGAGGCAGGAGGATCACTACAAGTTCAAAGCCAACCTGACCTTCACTGTGAGTTCAAGGTCACTGAGACCTACATAGCGAGACCCTGCCTCAAAAAATCTAAAAAAAAAAAAACCAAAAAAAAAAAACCAGGAAATATTATTGCTAGAAAATAAAAAGACAAATGAAGGCAAATACCATGATTACAGAGTACAAGATTCAATATGATAAAGACACCGATGCTCCCAAAAGCTATCTACAGATTTGGTGTGATACCAAGCAATATCCCCATGGGTAGAGTCTGAAAAGCTGATTCTACATTATGGAAGTGTAAGGAATCAAGGAAATCTTAGGAACAACAAACAAACTGATTCAGACACCAAGATTTATTATAAAGCTACAACAACTAAGATAAGCAGAGCCCTGGAATCAGAGAACCTAGAACCAGACCCACCCAGATGTGACCAGCTGAATGCTGATGAGGGCAAATGTGCAATGAAATGGACAAGGGGCAGACGTTTCCACAGACGACGCTGGGTCCTCTGGACACTTACTATACAGAAAAATGTGAACCTTGATCTTTACCTGAACCTTGAACTTTACCACATACTATACACAGAAATCAAGTCTCGATGAACTATAGATTTAAATGTTAAGAGGTTTCCAGAAAAAAAAAACTTCAAAGAATTTATCAATGATTTCGGGGCAGACGAAGATTTCTAAAAACAGCACAAAATGTATTCATCATAAATAAGGAGAAAATTATAAATGAGATTATATAAAAATGTAATCTAATAACAGGAGCCATCATTAAGAGTAACAAGGCAAGACATTCAGTAAGAGGACATATTTATAATATATTTAGCTGCTAAAAAGATTCATACCTATAATATACGAAGAAGTCATCACTTAGTGAAAAAAAAGCAAATTTTTTAAATGGGTAACAGAGTAGACCAGCTACTGTATACAAGAAGATATTCAACGAGACAATAATTATATAAAAAGATTCTTGACATCCTTAAGTCTCAGAGGAAAATTAAACTACAGAGAGATACGTCCACACAGTCACCAGACTGGCCACCGTGAAAAAGATAAACACTACTAAGTGTGGCCAAAAATATGGTACAGTGCTCCTGAGAAAGTAATTTGGCATAATAACTTTGTAAAAGTGGTAGTAAATTTATCAAAGCTGAATATTTGCACACTTTTTATCTCTACCTTAGGTACATACTTAAAAGAAACACATATACTCACCAAAACACATGTACAAAAGTATTCATAGCACTCCTGTCCATTTATAGTAAGCAAAGTAATTAAATTGTGAAATATTCATACAATGGACTACTATGCAACAGTAAGAAAATGAACGCTCCTACCGAGAAGATGGATGAATCTTGCAAACGTAAGTCTGAGGGAAAGCCACAAGACATAACAATTTCATTATTATTTGATTCCGTTAAACAACAGTTTAACAGGCACAATTTCATCAGTGGTACTCACAGAGCCAGTACGGTAATTACTGGGTGTTTATGTGCTGGAGTTCATGTGGTGGGCAAAGAAGTGCTAAAAAGAGGTTCGGGAAAGACTCCTGGCTACTTGTAATAGCCAGTGTTTCAAAATCGTGGGTGTGTTCAATTCATGAAGATCCATCAAGCTATGTATCTATAACTCGTGCACTTCTTTATGTCCATTAGTACTTCAATAAAAGGCTTAGTAAATAAAAAAATCAATTCTTAAGAGGAATAACACTAATCTGGTTAAGAAGACAGCACAGCACCTACCGGGAAGATTCAAGGGATCAGAAATAGAAATAAGCTGAATAGGCATGCTCATTTTTCTTCCTCTGTTATCTTTTGGGTCCTGCTCACGCCATAAAGCCAGAGCATAAGGACGAGCAGAGCCCACTTCCAGTCTGAAAAGAACAACTTCCTCAGTCTTCTGAGTTCTTAGAAAAAAGAGAGGAAAAGAAAGAAACAACTAAAGGCGGAGTACCATGTGGGGAAAATATCAAATAGGAGGTCGTCAGACATTCTTCTCCACAAGAGGATTAAGATCTAAAGAATCTTATAAAAAAGGAACATTGGGAGCTGGACATTTAGCTCAAGTGGTAAAGCATTTGTATGGCAAGTGCAAGGCCCTGAGTTTGATCCCCAGCACCCAAAAACAAAAAAAACCTCCCCCAAAAGGAACACTGACTTTGTACATGTAGGTTCCTGCCTTCATAACTAAAGAAGCAAAGTGACCCTTAAGCTGACATGTGCAGGTCACCAGGGTGGCAGGCCCCACAGACTAGAGCAGACTGGCGACACACTGGCTGTATTTGCTTAAGAGTTTCCCCGGTGAGGCAGATGATAGATAAGACAATCGACAGATAAGACAGACAGATGGACGGATAGATGGGCAGGCAGGCAGTGAACCACCAACTTAAGCAATACTTGGGCTTTGGTGTCCCAAGAAGCCTGTGACACTGAGGAAATAACGGACCAAGAGACAAAAGAGCCAGCACAAAACTCGGCATGGCAGATGCACAAGAAATGACAAGCAAATGACGCAGAGTGACTTGAGCAAGTTGTTTCTTCTCTCGCTTTGCTCAAGCTTCTTTCCCCACAGAAGAAGCAACTCAAAGTTCTCGGGTGTTAGAACGCTCATTTGTTACACCTGTTTCTTTACTTCTAAAATTAGACTATAACAAAGATTAAGTGAGTTACTACCCATAAAATGCTTCAAACAGTCAGTATTTGACTGTAGACACTAATACTAGATGTCAGTCCTGGTTCTGCCACTAACCCCAGCTATAACCTTAGACTAGTTACTAACCATTCTGGAACTGCCTTTACTGGTAACGGGCACTCTCTAGCTCCCTTCCCTTCCCACTGCAAGAGTATTTAACTTCCAGTTTCTAAATGCGTCACACTAGGGAGCACCCCCCACACACACACACACACTTTACTGCAGATTTTCCAGACTCCACCACGAGCACAGGGCCAGGAGCAGGGCTGGCACGTGAGGATGTGAGGACGCCACCCTGTCATTTCAGATGGAGACGCAGCCGATAAACAGACTAAGAACAGGGGCACAGCCCAGGCGAGGACGGAGCGGCTCTGTTCTGCCTGGCACCACTGACAACCCTAACAAAATGAAGCACTCCTGCACAAGTCTCAGCTCGTCTGCTCAAGGACAGTGCCTGGAATAAACGTGCACCAAGAGCCCCAGAGAATTTCCTACCTTCTTCCTCCTAAACTAGAATGTTGAGCTGGGGACTGAGCTCAGTGGTTAGAGTGTTTGCCTTGCAACCACAAGGCCCTGAGTTTGATCCCCAGCACACACACACACACAAAAAAAAAAAAAAAAAAAAAAACTAGAATGTTGTCAATTACTGCTGCTGCTAGAAAGCCAAAATCTGAAATATCAAAAAAGGTGAGAACTGGCCAATCTCCTAGCCTAACAGTTCCGAAACGTGGAGTGGGGGACAGCTGTACTGCTTTTCAGACAGACCTACATTCACTTTCGAGAACCAGTGAACTCAGTTCTGCTCTGCTTCCTGGAATAATGTCTGCTCCACACTGTAAGGAAGGGTCAGAAATAGAAAATTAGCTCAGTGTATCCACAAATTTTCTCATGCAACTACACAGTAAGTGATGATTTCTTCGTGTACGATATATTAATAGCCAACACTTATTCACCAGACTATGTTACAGACCCAGTGCCAAGCTTTAGAAGGCACTATAAAGATAATTTCAGTAAGAAAACTATTTTAAGAGCTGAAGTTAGGTGTGGTGGTGCACACCTGTAATCCCAGCACTCGGGAAGCTGAGGCAGAAGGATCACCGTGAATTCAAAGCCAGCCTGGACTACATAGTGAGACCCTGTCTCAAGAAACAAAAACCAAACCAAAACAAAGAACTGGAAAATACATGCTTAAATTCATTTCATTAGGCCTAAGATAAATCCTTGCCAAAAAAAGACAAGAGAATCCTATTTCATTATCTTTAGAGGAAGAAAAAGGTAAGCAGAACATAAGATTAAAAACATTGGTGTTCACATTAAGAAAGTACTCTTAATATTGTTGCCAAATGATTTCATTATGTTCTTACCTGTTTATTTCAAGCCTACAGTCAAACTAAAAAAAGTGAAACTTGTCTAAAATATATAATTAAAAGTTACTTTAAAAAATAAAACTAAAGGGGCTGGGGATTTGGCTCAGTGGCAAAGCGCTTGCCCAGCGAGCTCAAGGCCCTGAGTTCGAGCCCCAGCACCGCCCCCCAAAAAACAAACAAAAACACTGAAAACTCCTTACCTGAGCGTGAAAATTGGACATAGTGGTTGTCTCTATGTCCTTCTTTCCCAGTATCTCCATCTTCACTGGCGAATTGGGGAAGTTAAACGAAAAGTAGTCCAGAAAGTCGGGCAAGTAGGCAGCGGCCCCGTGCACGACGCCCATGACGTGGACGGCCGCCTTCTCCGTCTCGCTGAACGCCAGCCCCACGAACTCCTCGGCGAACCGCTGCAGCTCGGCGGGGCTCAGCCCCGACAGCTCACCGCTGTACGCGTGCAGCACCGAGGCGCCGCCATTGGGCTGGTGCTCCACGTGGATGAGCTGCTTGAACTCCAAGGTGTCCAGCCTCCGCAGGGCGTTCTGCACTCGCGGCTCCTTCAGCGAGACGAAGGGAAACTCGCCGTGCTCCGGAGTTTCCGACTCGGAGTTCCGGGCGTCCACAGCCCTCCCCGTGCAACCCTTCGCGTCGTCACTTAGGACGCCTTTGGCCGCTTCGTCCTCGATGTCAGAGAGCAGTCCTGAGCAGATGGTCTGAATAGATTTGCTGTACATTTTCGGACGCTTCCGTTTTTCATTCTCTTTGTGTTTCTTCTTCTTTTTCTTCTTTACCTTCTTCATTTGTAAGTCTTCTACGTTGGTTTTTGGTTTCTCTTTACCACCTGTTGGGAAAAATTTTTTCATTAGTTTAAAAAAAGAACTGTGCTTTAGGAATTGTTTTGTAATATATGTTTACTTCTGATACTTCTAAAAATTTATTCAGAATTAGTTTTCTATTTAGGTCTTATTTTAAACAGTATTAATAACTAAATCCAGTCAGTTTCTCTAATTCTCTCCCTCTCTCCACACACACACACACCCCCGATGGTACAGGCTAGCATTCTGACATACAGCAGATGCTCAATCAGGGTTTCCAAAAAAAAATATTTATATAGCAAGACCATAAAAGGGAAGTTTAATGTTCAAATTGTCACTTCTAAAAATTCATAAAGAGATGACTCCATAGGTATACAACGAAGAACAAAACTAATACCAAGACAAGCAAAAACAGAAATCCAGCCGAGAATGATGGTACACGCCTATAATCCATGCACTCTTGGGAAGCTGAGGCAGGAGAATCTCAAGTTCTAGGCCAGCCTGAGCCAGCCTGGGCAGGTGACTTAGTAAGAGCTTATCTCAAAATTAAAAATAAGCCAGGTGTACTAGTGCACACTTGTAATCTTGGCACTCAAGAGGCTGAGGCAGGAGGATCGCTTCAAATTCGAGGCCAGCCTGGGCTACATAATGAGTTCAGGGCCAGCCTGAACTACATAGTGAGATGCTGTGTCAACAAAATAAAATGAAACAAAGATTAAAAACAAAAAAGAGCTGATAATGTAGTTCAGTGTGAAGGCCTTGAGTTCAATCCCTAGCACTACCAAAAGAAAGGGGAAAAAAAAAAGGTCAATGTTATTCATCACACAGGTTTGTAAAGTCATGTTAATTCTTCAAAAAGTCTAACTATAGGTAGCTGAGAAACATATTTGAATAAGTATACTTATAATACACATAAGGATGCATAAGTACTTATAGAAATTAGTATTTCTATCAAAATATTGAATTGAGATTAATATCTTAAGAACAAAATCAATTAAAAAATAAAGAGTGGACTAACCAAAATGATAAATGACAGTGGTATATATACGTAGGCAAAATTCAAATAAATTGAGGAAAAAAGGTAACAGTGGAATAAAAAATAGAATTATAAAAAGTTTAAAGAGCATAGGTATGATTGAAAGCATTCCTAAGCCCCGAAAATACATGAAATTGCACAAATTAAACGGTTCACCAAAATACATAAAACCTCATCTGAGTAAAAATGTTTAATATCCTACTATCTTCATACATGTTTTTAAAAAGCTAAAGGAGAAAATACCCGGTCTGCAGAACACATGATTACTTTGAAATAAAACAGCAACACTTATTTCCTACTCAGGAGCATGACACAAAACATGCCTCTATGGCTGGGGATTTAGCTCAGTGATTAGAGTGCTTGCCTTGTAAGCACAAGGGCCTGAGTTCGATCCCCGGCACCACCAAAAAACAAAACAAAACAAAAAAAAACAAATACATAATAATCAGAAACTTTATATAAAATGCAACGGGAAGTCAGGTAAGAGTTGGCTCCGTGGAGTGGCCCAGAGTCCAGCCCCCTCGGCAAGCCCCCCGGCGAGCGGGTGAGCGCTGCCGCGGGAGGAAGGGAAGGCCCAAACCGAGGCCTGGCAGGGACAGGGGAGGCCCACGCTCTCCAGGCGGACGGTGCTTCCCTGGAACCCGAGAGTCCCACCAACACCGGAGTCTGGACGGCTGCCCGCGCGACCGAAGCCCAGGAAACCCTGGCGCCGAGTCTCCAACATTTCCAACACAGTCATAACACCGGCGGTCACGGCAGCATCCCGCGCAACTCCCCCAGACGGGACTCCTTGCGCAGCGCCCAGTGCACTTTTTCTCTCTTCTGATTGTACTTTGTAGCCTGTACTATAATAAATCAGCCCTGAGGACAAGGATATGCTGGTACTGTGCATCCTCGTGAAAAAAGTAAAAATTGAAGATTACTTAGAAAAAGTGGACCTTATTTCATATGTGATATAGGAAATAATATATACAACTCCATTATCACAGCTAGAAAACAAAGTAGTAATCGGCTTAACAATTTTCCAGCTTGGTCTCCGCGGAAACTCCGTTTTCTACCTATGACCTCTAGCACCCTTTGACCCTAGCTCATCCCCATTCCACCCCTGCAGGAGCAAGCTTCTCTGAGAGGTTAAAATGAGAAAATTCACTCTCAAAAATACTATAACCACAACGTGCATGTTTTCACAACTTTTAAACCTCATAAAAATGGCTGGAACACATATAGACACATGCTCAGAAAAAGTAGCTGATGGACTTCAGTACAAAGGATTGAAATCACTACGTTTCAAACTTATTTGTTCATTGAAACTATTTCTAAAAGAGCAAATAATCACGTTTTCCCGGGATAACATTTAAAAGATTTTTTTGTGCTGAAAACCATTTTAGCATGTATATAATTGTGGCTATATCTCCAGTCATCTACAAGGTGACAACGCTTTTAACAAACACTTGAAGGAAGGGCAATCAGTGTGGAACACGGGCAGCATCTGTTTTCCAAGCAATGACTGCGCATCTTACAGCGTGCAATGTGGCATCCTCGGAAGGAGAGAACAAAAGCAGGGACGAGCAATGGCACTCACGGCTGCCGCCGGCACGCGGGCTGAGCAAGGTGCTTCCGCTGCACCCGACCGACAGCTAGCGCCTGTCCGGGGCTTACAGCGGGCAGTCGCGCTTTTGTACACTGAATTATCCAGTACGTGCTAAGGAGAGGAGATAGTTTTGGTTCTGTTGTTTTTTGATCACAAAAGCTAACCTTTCAAACCTGTTTCCAAGATTCACACCTACTTACACTTGGCCCTTGGGGCCCACACGTCCCGTCCCATCACCTCATCACAGCGCTGCACACAGTAATTCAGTTACCACTTTCCCCCACCGTCCAGGAAACACGCTGCCCTCTCAGTTTTCCCACGGTCGCCCCAGAGGTCACAAAGAAATTTCCAAATCGATCTCAATGTTTTCCTGTATCATTACCACTTTTACTTAGTTCAGTTCAAAATACCTCCTAGGGGCTGGGGATTTAGCTCAGTAGTTAGAGTGCTTGCTTTGCAAGCACAAGGCTCTGAGTTCGATCCCCAGCACCTAAAAAAAAAAAAAAAAAAAAAACCCCCTAAATACTACTTCAAAGTCAAGGTTAAGGGGCTGGTGATTTAGCTGAGTGGTTAAAGTGCTTGCCTTGCAAGCTCAAGGGCCCGAGTTCGATCCCCAGCACCAAAAAAAAAAAAAAAAAAAAGTCAAGGTTAATACTGCGTACTCCAAGAAAATCTCAATTTTTAGGTTATTTTAGTTTTACTTGCATGTACACAGTAACCTGCAGATTCACAAAATTTAGTTCAATAATGTTAGGAATCTAACATTCAACTGAAAACATAAGCCTTTATAAAGTATTTCTAGGATATAGATTCTTTCTCAAGCAGAAATTTACATAACTGTATACTCAAATGGATAAGAAAACAGCTTTTGACTAAACCGGTAAAAAACAATAATAATAATAACAATAACAATAATAATAATAAAAACTATTTGACTCAACCAGCAGGGTAAAGCTATGCAAACACTTCAAACATTAACCCCAGGCTGCCACACGGCACTAGTAAGGTCCGATTCCATCCCTGCCTCCAAGGCTTACGATCTAATCAAACACAGATAAACACACCAGGGGCAAAAGAGGCACAGGAAAGGACCAAGAGCATTAACTGGCCGTTTCCTCACAGTGACAGAACATTATAGAAAATAAAATTCTTTGTTTTTTTTCCCCAGTACTGGGGATTGAACTGAGGACCTCGTGCATGCTCGGCAAGCGCTCTCACTGAACCACCTCCCAGCCCACAGAAAATAAAATTCTGACAGGCAGAACACAGAGCTTGTATAAAGTGCCCCCTAAGAACACCTGTCGATGTGACAAAGGATGAGCTGGAAATGTGGAGTCTAACACTCTGTTTAAGGTCAGTGAACCGCAGGGAATGCTACAGGCTGTCCCTTATGCAGAGCTGAAGGCCGCCAACACCTAAGTGCAGGGCGAAACTCATCAAGGCCCATGTGTGACCAGCAACTGCCACCCAGACGGAACAGCCTTCTTTTTATCTTGTTTTCTAAGTGAATTTAAGAATGTTCTTTCTAGTCTCACATAAATTCCAAAAAAGTCCTGATTCACTGTGGGACTTACATGTATTACCCAACTACCTACCCAAATTCTTGTCTCCATTCCACCCCAGGTAGAAACAGTAACTGAATACAACTGTAACAACAGAGAGAAAACAGGAGGCAAAAAGATACTCTTAATCATGCAAGGCACATACGGTGCCCCTTACAATTAAGGGGTAAAATGTTCCCCTTAATCCTCGGCTGCAACACAGTGATTAAAGGCAAGTATCTGTAAGGAGATTCCCCTGCCTTTTTATGAGACAGGGTCTTATTACCTAGTGCAGGTTGGCCTTGAACTCACTATGCAGCCCAGGCTGACCTTGAACTGAGTGATCCTCCTGCCTCAGCCTCCCAAGTGCTGGGATTACAGGCATGTACAACCATGCCCAGCAGAACATCACTTCTTTTACCACCATATTGTGCTAGAAACTGCTTTAGCCTTTTAGATTATTGAAATATGAATAAGCATTAATAATGCAAACACAGACTTATTTATTAAAATAACTTATTTTAAAATAATTTAAGGACTCTAATAGTTTAGTGAAGTTTAACCTTTAAACGTTTTAAGGATTCACTAGTATAAATAGACAGTACGAAGACATGTCACCCGATTTTCATCTCCTTACCATTGAAGTTTATCCTCAGTAAAACCCAACACCAAACAGAGTTGTTATTTCAATCACTTAGCTAATATGCGTACTGAACAGTAAAATATAGAACAAAAATCACTGAGTATGAACTTACTCTTCAGCAAAATCTTTACTTCTCCATTCTCTTTCTTGATCTCACTCATTACTTTATGCTTCTTTTTTTCTTTTTCTTTGTCTCTCTCTTTAATTTTGTCTTTGATTTTATCTGAAAGATGACATAAAGAAAATATTTAAAACTACTGAAATCTTAATTTTTCTCCATGAACTACAGCTCAATTTCTGGAACTACAATGCACAGAGGAATCAGAATGAGAAAAGAAATGTCTTTTTTTCTCAGGTTTTGGGGAATATTTCTAAATTTCCACTGTTATTGAATATGGAAGAAATAATGTCAAAATGTATCATTAGACATTTCATGTTAATGACTACTTCCACATATTTCATGTCAACTAAAATATCAGACTAAGTTCAAATCACTTAAAATAACTAGTAATCTTCAGTTGAAAAAACTACAGTGAAGGGGTTAGGGATTTAGCTCAGTGGTAGAGCGCTTGCCTAGCAAGCACAAGGCCCTGAGTTTAAAACCCTGCGTGGGAAAACAAAAACAAAAAACAAAAATAAAAACAAAAACAAAAACACTACTGTGGAAAAGTGCTGGCTCTGAAATTGGGCATTATCTGTACCAGTAACATAACACTGGAGAAATTACTCAATACTGGTTGCTTAATCTTGTAACATGATGGCTAATAAGCTTCCACTGAGGATTACAAGGAATAAGTGACAGAAGGCAGAACTACCCTGTAGACACTAGCTCACGGAGGAGTAAGTGCTGGCTCCCTCTCCCTTGCCCTTCTTTATAAGGAATGTGTGACGCACACGGCCGGCCAGTCAAACTGTGATATTAAATACAGGGACCAAGAACTCTGGGAGTCACTGACTTACATTATAAAAATTCATACTTGAGTTTATAAATACATGATATAATAACCTATTAATTCTTTCTTGTGGGGGGGGTGCTGAGGATCAAACTCAGGGCCCTGTGCTTGCGAGGCAAGTGTGCTACCACTTGGGCTAAATCCCCACCCCCTGTTAATTCTTGTTTGTTCAGTCAACTTCCTATGACTCCAGCAAAGGCCAAGATATACACTGGAATATAAGTAAAACAAGCAACACAGTCCTTCCTTCAAATAGTTTATTATTGGTTACACAGGAGAATGGAAGCGCACACGAGTTACAGCACAGCCTGTGACATTAGAAGCTGCGCAGCATATATGCAGACTCTCTTAAACACCACTTCTCACTTCCCTTTCTCTAAATACTATTTGCCAGATCCTAATCATCTAGTGACGAGACTACTGGCCAGATGGGCACTGTGCGACAGAAACAGAATGCTCTATGTAAACTGACGTTTTCTAGCAGCCACATTAAAGATGTAAAGAGAAACAGGGGAAATTTATTTTCATAGCACATTAATTTAATCCAATATACCCAAAATAACATCCTTTGAACATGGGACTGATATTTAAAAATTACCAAGATAGTAAACATTCTTTCGTTCATACAATTTCAAAGTCCAGTGTATATCTTAGTCATTAATTTTAACTGATTTTTGCACTGGACACATATTAGTTTCAAGAGAAAAACCCTGGAATACACATTCTAGTATAACATCACATAGCTCAAGGAAAGACAAACTGAAGGTATGACACGTCACTGCATGAAAAGCACCTACAGAAACAGAAGCAATGGCACAGCCAAGCCAGGAGAGCGCCTGACAGTGTAATTAGTTACCTCCCACCGCAACCAAACCTTCTCAGCAACACAAGCCCTCCCTGTGCACAAAACAGAAACGCATTTTTGTGGTATCACTGCTGTCCAACCCACACAGCCCAGCTTGTTCCCACCTCGGAGCTCGCCTACCTCCACTCTTCCCAGAAGTCTGCTTCTTGTCAGAGCACATCCTTTTTGAAAATCCACCCTTAAACACCTCAATTAAAGTTCCTGTAATTATGCTACATGGCACAGCTACAATAAAGTGAGAAGCTTACGTGCGCAAAAGACAGGCGCAAGTGCAAGCTCTGCACCCATGAAAAATGGCCAACGGCCACATCTCCAGCGCTGCGTGAAACAGTCTCTCTGTAGAGACTGAACAGGAAGTCCCAGAGTGCTGCTCCCTCACCGTCATGTACTCACACCGATAAAAGCCACACCTTGATTTCTTCACAAGAAGGAATGAGGATGGAAAATAGCACTCTGACATCATTGTTTGTTTTACTACGCTGCTCCTAAAACACTGTGATTCCCTGTCAGTATTTCTTTCTTTCTTTTCATGACCAATAGTTTAAACAGTCTTACCCTTCATGGCCTAATCTAAGGCACAGGAGAAAACTTCTAACTCACCTTCTCATCGTAACTCTTAGAATAATTATTCCACCGCGAGAACATGAAACTGAAAAGCTTATTATAAGAACAAGTTTTATTTAGAAATATAAAAAGAAATCCAGACAGTGTGTGGAACAAAAGAATAGAGGGACAGATCAGTGGAAAGAGAGAGTTCAGAGAGACGCATCTGCCAGGAGTGCTGGCACTCACCTGCAATCCCAGCACTCAAGAGGCTTCGAATCGCCCTGAGTATGAGGCCAGCCGGCCTACACAGCAAGACTCAGTCCCAAACAACCAAAACAAACAAACAAAACAAAAACCAGAAAAGAAAAAACCTCTGTTTGAGGAGGAGCAAAATTAATAAAAGAAAGAAAACAATCCTTTCAACTAACAGTGCTGGAACAACTGGACACCCACACGCCAAAATGCAAATCTAAACACAAACTTTAGGCCTTCCATGTAAAGTAACTCCAAGTAAGCAACAGACCTAAATGTAAAATGCTGAACTATAAAAACTCTAGAAGATCACACAAAAGAAAATCTAGATGATGTTGGATCTGGCCATGGGTAACTTTCTAGATCCAGCACCAAAGGCAGGATCCACGAAAGAACCGGTAAATTGGAGTTTTGTTATAATTCCAGCTGAGGCAGGAGGATCATGAGTTTGAGACCAGCCTGGGCAACTTAGCACTTAGCAAGACCCCGTCTCAAAATAAAAATAAAAAGGACTGGGGCTGTAGCTCAGTGGAAAGGCCCTGGGTCCAATCCCCAGCACCAAGGAAAGAAAAGAAACGAAGAAAAAAAGAAAAACAAGACGAGAACAAGACAAAAATAAAAAGGAAGATACAATTATGTATGTACGTGTGTATTGTAAATATGCATACATGTATTATTAGCTTTTAAGAAAATGATAGAAATCCTGTATCTTACTCTGACTCATTAAGGCACAACTTTGGCATAAAGAAAGTTCTTCTAAATGGTTCGGTCAGTTTTGTAAGTAAAAGTGTCATAGATCTACCCTGAAGGTCCTTACACAGTGTCCGTAGCCGTTTTCAGGGACAATCCATTGCCACAGCAACAGCCTCAGCAGGCCTCCCACCGTGGTGGCCAGTGACCTGCAGTGCGCAGCTCTGCACTCTGCCCCTCGCACGCCCAGCCCAGAACAACGTGCAGCTGGAGAGAGAGACCGCAGAGCGAGCGGGGACAGAAGAACAATGCGCAGAGCTTACATGGCAAAGCAGAGTTGCAAGATGGTAAGGAGATGCGCAGAGAAGTAAAACGCGAAGGATGTGAGGATACAGTAAAAACAAAAGGAAGGCCTTGATCAACTGTTAGGAGGAAGTCACTTATCACACTATCTCCCACACGGCCAGTCAAGGCGACCAAATCCAGCGGCTTGTCAGCCAGTCTTCCTCAGCGCTCTCTCCAGCACAGCACTGTTCAAATTCCTCTCTGAACCCCAGTTCAGCTCTACGACCCTAACCTGCTTAGCGGCTCATTCTTGGGACCCTATCATCCTGTAGAATCTGTCCTAGGCACGCTTCTCTCTCTTATCTATACTTCCTGTGAATTAAACTGGAACTTCTAGTCAAAACAGACCCCAAAGTTATCTCCCAATCCAACCTCTCTGCCGAACTCCACACCTTCATCTTCACAAGACACACAGCATTTAACACCAAAAATTATCTTTTTTTTTTGAGCCAAGGTCCTCTTGCCTCAGCCTCCTGAGCAGATGGGATTACAGGCCTGCAACCTACACCTGGCCCAAAATTAACATCTTTCTGACATAAAAGAGGTTCAAGCTCTTCTTTCAATTCCCTTATTTATGTTACTGACACAAGATCCTCCAACACTGAAACACAAAAACTTTCAGTAACTTTAAAATTGCCTTCTTCAGTTTTCCTCTAACATTAAATCATGCGACCAGTTCAAATATTTGCTGTATAAATATCTCCATCCTCCTTTCCCTTTCCATAATCGACATCATCATAATGAATATTCATTACCTTTTGAAAGAAGGGGTTTCCCTATCTCTAATTTTCCTTTATTCATGATCCACTAAACTCAAAGTGATCAAAGGCAATCCATAAAATATGGGGCCTAGAGATACAGCTCAGGGGTATGGTGCCTGCCTAGTAGACTCAAGGGCCTGACTTTGATGTCCACACCATAAATAAATACATACACACACACGCGCACACACACACAAGCCATGGTGGCACACACCTACTCTGGGAGGCTGAAAGTCCAAGCCCAGTCTAGGCAACTTAGCAAGATCCTGTTTCAAAAAATTTAAAAAAAAAAAGGGCTAGGGATACAGTTCAGTGCAAAGGTCTTAGCTCCAATGCCCAGTACACACCAACACACATATATGGTTTACAACGTCCTTCTTCTACTTAAAAGAAATGAACCCAGCTTAGTAGTTAAAAAAAAAGAAATCCCTTCAGTATGCCACTCAAGAATCTTCATCATCACTATTCACCATCTTTTAGCCTTTTCTCCTACTTACACATGAGCGAGGACACATTCCCCCAACACAACTCTACCTGCCAGAATCCTACATGTTTAAGAGCTCCCTGAAGCTCAGCTTTTTCATGGAGCACTCCTTGATCCTACGAACTAGATACTATCATGTCCTCTCCCTCCTTAGGATCTGAATTCTGGTTTTTCTGTGTGGCTGTTCTGCGGGGCCTACTGATTTATACTCTCCTTTGCAGTTACATCTTATTCATCTTTGCTGTCTTCTCTAGAACCTAAATGAGCGCTCTGCACACAACTGATGCATCATATGGAGCTTCTAGGGGGCAAGAGGAAAAAAGCTTAGAGTAAAAATTAACACATTACTAGTGAAGAGCAGGTGGAAGGTTGGCAAGCAGAGAAGACAACTGGAAAAACCAACATCCGAAGTAAGAAAGTGAGCGACAATAAGGAGCAGGTTTTACATTGCAGCTAATTATCTCTTGGATTAAATGACAGAGTCTATAAAGGCAAGAAATGGTTTTCCTCTTTGCGTTCCCACCCCACCTCCCCGGCGCCCGGCACCCTGCAGGCAATGAGCAAACCTGTGCTGAATCCACATAGGACAATGGAAGAAGAGAGGCCAAATGACAGAGAGGGGTGTAAATAAGAAAGTAAGTGCTTTTACAAGAGAAATAAACAGGATGCAGTAGGGGTAGGACAAGAATAGAAAAAATAACACTGGAGTGGAGCAGCTGCCAGAAAAGCCCCCACAAAATTAGTTTTTTCATAGGAAACAACTTTGACATCTCACCTCCTCCCCTCATTTCATAGAAGAAAGTGCTGAGGCCCAGAGAATTTAAAAGATTTTCCAGAGACAGAGACTGAATGTGTCAAAACAAGGACAACTGCGAACCAGGATTCCTAATTTATAGTTTGGAAAAGAAAACCAAGAAATACACTGAAACTTCTGTGGACCACAAAGGTTTGACAAACTTAGCTAATAACAGACTGACGTGTAACCTGCAAATCCAAGCACTACACGGAGCTCAGTCCTTCTCGCCTGGCGCCTGGCGGTGGATACGGTTATACAGTAAGAGGGGGAATAAAGTAGAAACGGTTTCCTGAAACTTTAGGGTAAAAAAAGAAAAACCCTCCTTTCCCCAGTCAGGAATGCGGAGATGTGGCCGGCTGCTCCTGCTCTAGAGCTGCCTGCCAGGCGCCAACAGAAGTGCTGAAAGGGTGCGTGGGCCTCAGGGACACACTGGCGCAGCTGCCTCACAGGAAGACCCAGACAGCTAAGCACACGGGCTGCTGCCTGGCTGAGGGAGAAGCGTGGAGCTTCTGCTGCTGTTCTCACACAATCAGGGCCACACCACCGCTGAAGACATCTCCCTTCTCATGTTCCTTCACTCAGTGTGTTGGTTTTGGGGGGTGTTTTGTTTTGTTTTGTGGTGATGGGCCTGGGAAACGAACCCAAGGCCTTCAGAGGAAGTTACATCCCTAGTCCTTTTTAAATTTTTCATTCTGGGACAGGCTCTTGCTAAATTGCTAAAATGCCCAGAATGGGCTCTAAACATGTGATCCTCCTGCCTCAGCCTCACAGAGTGCCGGGATTACAGACATTCGTCACCATGCCCAGATTCTACTTCTTTATAAAGGGGGAATATTTAGTATAATGACTCACACAGTAACAACATCCTATTTTTGTACAGTAATGCAAGAAGTTTCTGCCTGAAGGTATTATGAGGAAATAAAATTCAAATTGTATAATACTTATCTCTTATTATTCAAGAATAGGCAGGTTGCTGTGCTAAAATATTCCATAACAAAACACACAACCCCCAAAGACAGGGAAATAAGATTTCAAAAGGAGAGCTGCTTCAGACCGCTAGGATTAAGAAGCCGAATGTAATGTAACACGATAGCTCAGACTCTGAAGTCTGAGCTCCAGTTCCAGCCCAGCCAAAAGGCAACAGATGCTGGCAAGTTACTTAGCTGTGCTGGACCTCAGCATTCACGTCTTCTCACTCACTTACATCCTAGCCCTTTTTTCTTTTCTTTTTTTGGAGGCAGGGTCTGACTAAATCCCTAAATTGCCCAGATTGGGCTCAAACCTGCAATCTGGCCTGCTTCAGCCTCCCAGAGTGCTGGATTACAGCATGCATCACCACGCGCGGATAAATTTTTTATGAGAATTAAAGTCAACATATACATTATTTCCAACATGACGCTCAATGTCTAATTATAGGCACTTGACAAATACAGCTATTATTAGATACAAGGAGTCGAAGTTTATTAGGAAAGTACCCAACAACATATATCGTGTGATTAGATAGAACAAAGACATGTAACGAGAAAATTTTAAAAATATATACACATGCATAGATATGTGAAAGCCAAGCCAGACATAACATGACACAATGGTTTGGGCTCCTTCTCTTGTCACAGTGAGTGAAAACTTTTAGATCAGGTAATCCTCACTGACACGCCAGAAAACTTTGTCTCTAAAACAGATGTAAATTATTTCTTCATTTTCAATATACTGTAAAATTAAGACATGAAGTAGTAAGGCAGCCTTCCTTATAGGTGGTATCTAGATTACAGAATTAAATATCATTGAATTTTAAACTAAAGCTGTTGTATCAATTGTGACTTTCACACACAATCTGGAGCATTCTAGACCTGCAGATTTATATTATACAATTATGTATAATAGCTAATTACGTTGTAGAATGCAAATGATAACGCATGTAGTTCTTTCAGCTAATGATGGCAAAGAGCAGACAAAGAGTTCCTGGAGGAGGAGCCACAAGTCAGGTAACTGGCAATGACTACAGAAAAGACCTGGTAGAAGTAAGAAAGATGAAAAGTCAGTGGCTGGAAGTGATGAGATTTCAATACAGGTTGGCTGAGGATGAGGGCAGAAGCCCGGGCTCAAGCCTGACCCACTGAGTACATGACACACACACGGTGAGACAGGTCTGGGAAAGAAGACTCAGAGTTTTGAATACATTCAATTTCATGGCCCCCAGGATGCCCAAAAGGGGCTGTGTCAAGGAGACAATTAAACTCTAGACTAAACTAAGATTTCAGAAGTGCTAGCGATGGACACTAGAAACAAACGAGACCATTAGCAAAGACAGAGAGAGTACAACAGGCCCAAAGCTAAGCCAAAGGCTAAAATTAGTAGCAGCAGAGGTAAGAAAATGGAAGGGGAGGTGGAAGGTAAATTATTTAACTGTTGGAGCAACGTGTGAGACCAGCATGGCCCCTTAATCTCTGGCTTCTTAGTGAACGTCCAAAGATTATGAACTGTTAGTAAATGAACTGTGGTTATCTGTGGACTAAGAAAGAATCTGAGATTACTTGTCTTCAAAGAAGTGACTTGCTATCACATGTTATAAGGAGAATGTGCAAAGGGTTCCTGACACACCCCCACACCCAGGTGCAGACACACCAACTGAAGAGAACCCCCTAAACTGGCAAAAACAGGGCAAAAGCGGCAGACCAGACTGCCATGAGGCCAGAATCTGACTCCATCTCGGCCCATGACTCTGTTCAGGGCCAGCCACGCTGCTCTGGGCTCTCCAGCCCCACGCGCCACACTCACCTCCAAACGTGCCCCTCACCTCATCTCCATCCACCCAAACCCAACTCTTCCTCCAAAGCCAGCCTGCTTACCGGCAAACAGCCTCACACCCTCAGGCATGATTCTGGGCGAAGCAAATGTAAAATCACAAGTAATACAGTCTGCACAACAGACGGTTTAGACCTTGGGGCTCAGAAGTCAGATCATCGAAGCTCTGAAACTAGATTTACAACTTATTTTCTGTTTATATTTATAAAAAGGTAATGCGTAACTAAACATAAAGGAGTTGTGAACATTATACAAAGGTACACATAAAGCACTGAGAACAGCTCTCTAAATGTTAGCTGCTGTTAACATTACTGCTTCTGTCCCCAGAGGGCTCATATCCTCCTCAGGTCACAACCAAGTGCTCCACAGCATCAATTTGTGGCCTATCGCAGAAGCGCTTGAGAGGATTTAGCAATTCTGATAGTGTCACTGTTTCTGACATACGAAAAAGGAATAGCAGTGAGTATTTATGACCTTTAAATTATAAAGTGTATCAGTCATTTTGCCAGAAGGAACCCCAGGACATCCGGGATCCCAGCTTTTTAGAATACTGCTTCACATGAAAAGCCAATAAAAGTGTCTCTAAACCGTACAATATCTATAACTCAATTTTAAACTGGGCAAATGATCTGAATGCAAACTCTCAAAAGAAGAAATACAAGTGACTACATGAAAACTGCTCAATATCATTAGCCATCAGGTAAATACAAATCAAAACTATAATGAAGTCAGGTGTAAGGCAGGAGGGTCAACCAAGACACAAAAAAATTTCTAAAAGTGGTAGGAACTTTTGGGTTCAACCGCCAGTACTGGAAAAAATAAATAAATAAATGAACATCTGTACTGTGACATCATGTCACTCGAGCTAGTATGCCTGTTACCAAAGCCCGGAGGGCACCCAGTTAAGTGAAGTAAGCCAGACACAGCAAGGCAAACACTCACACTCTCTCTAACATGCGGAAGCATGAAAAAGTTGACCTAAATGTTGACGGGTGATTCCTGGAGGCTGGGAAAGGGGAGGGAACAGGGCGATCGGGTAACAGGTACTGAAACACAGTTACAGGAAAGGCGTAAGTCCTGGTGCACTGCGGCAGTGTTGCGACTGTGGGTCAGAATAACATGCTAGTGCTCAAGACCCTGCATCTGAGCCTGCGCGTGGGAGAAGGAGGAGAATCGACAGGATGTGAAGATGAGAAGAGAGGAGTACAAAGGCCCACAACACAGATCGGTGATAAGGGAGGGAAATGCCATCATCTGACCAGGGCACACTGGATTCACGTGCTGCAATATCACAGCGACACCCATTGCTGAGAATAATTAATACACGCTAATCAAAATGATACGATTTGGGGGCTGCGGCGTTAGAGGGTAGCTCAGTGATACTGAACATGCCCAGCACGCAGGAGGCCCTGGGTCCTATTCCCAGCACCACACACATACACCCACAACACATACAAAGCAAACGTACACTCTGTTTTTGAAAAAGATTGCAAAAGTCTCCAGTTAAGTTTACAATGCAAAAAGAGATTTTTTTCAGGACAAGAGATTGAACCCAAGGCCTTCACAAGAGCTAATTCCCAATCTTTTTTTTTTTTTAAATTTTGAGACAGGGTCTCAATAAGTTACCCAGGATGGGCTCAAACTTCTGGTCCTCCTCCCTCAGCCTTCCAGAATGCTGGAATCCCAGTACCCCCCCCAAAAAAACAAAAAAAAAGCAGAATGCTGGAATCACAGGTGTGTGGCACTAACCTGGCCAAAAAATAATTTCTTCTTGAAAAATTATTGTATGTTTTTTCTTCAAACCAATTGTTGAATGCAAGGTAAAGGTCACAAAATAAATACTAAAACAATAACTGCCCTGATATTACCTAGCTTAATGGAAATCTATATGGATTTATATTACCCAATAGAGTTCATTATAGAGATCATAATTTTGAATTACATATAATATTTAACCCACTATATTAGCGCATAGTCACTATTTCAAAATCAGAAGGGACATTTCATTTTGGGCCTATGTTATCAATATTCTAATACATTACCAATTATAGCTCAATTATACATTCAATCTTTAAATGCAAGCACTCTTCAAGTAGCTATCCAAATGTCAACTAGGGGGAATTAAGAATGCCAGCAAAGCATTTTATCATAAGATTCTGGATAGCCAGCATTGTGGCACAAATAATTAAATGAGTGAATGACTGGGGATACAGCTCAGTATGAAGGCCCTGGGTTCAGTCCCCACCCCAAATCCTGCAGAAAAACAAAAAACAAAAAGAACCAATCCTGCATACCCATAAACTCACAGTCTTTGCTTCTGTACCCTAAATCAAGATATAGTCGATCCCCTCACCCCAGGACATCTGCACTGAGCTACATCCCCAGCCTCTTTTTATTTTTTATTTACCCAGGCTGGACTTGAACTTGCAATCCTTCTGACTCAGCCTTCCAGAATGCTGTAATTACAAGTGTGCCACAAAGACTGTCAAATTTTATTCTGCATCCGGAAGTAGCAATTTATTCTGAATTTCCTACTCCCCCAAACTAAGTCTTTTTAGATTCAGAAATAACAGGGAGTGGGTGGGCTGGAGATCCAACTCGGGGCCTTGTACTTGCTGGGAAAGCGCTCTATCACTGAGCTAAATCCCCAACCCGCAGAAATAGTTTTAAACCATTCTTTAAACCCCAATAAAATGGGTGGCTCAGGCTGGGGTCAACTGATCCACAGGCCAACTGGGAAAGTGGATACTGACGAAACATCAACCCACAGATTAGGAGCCAAATGCAAATAGGAGAATGAGCCTAACAACAGAGAGACCTAGTAGTCACTTTAACTGAGTGATCAAATTCAGCATCATTAATAATGGGACAACCTGAATATTATATCCCCACCATGAGATACAATATGAAATATAAAATGAGATACTCAGGAAACATTCTTACCAAAACTGTTCAAACTGAATTTAATCAAGCTTTATACTTAACTTCCAGATTACAAGAAATACAAAGGATCAAGATAAATATAACAATGAAATAATTACTTTAAAATTACAAAAACAGAAAAACCTACACGATGAATAGGTATGTTGGACTAGTGACTTCAAAAGTCAATGTCAAGGCCAGGCGTGGTGGCACACACCCACATTCCCAGCTATTCCACAAGCTGAAGCAGGAGGGTTGCAAATTCAAGGCTCACCTCAGCAATTTAACAAGATCCTGTCTCAAATAAAGTAAGAGCAGGGGATATACCTCAGTGCTCCCTGGGTTCAATCCCCATTATCAAAAACAAAAATCAAGGTCATAAAAAAAATTAAAAAAACACCCCACAGATATGTCTAGATTGAAGTAAATAAAAAGTGTGTTTGGGGTACAAATGGAGAACTGAAGAATGTGTATATGGCATATGGCCTGACTTCATGACTAATTTCTTAAGAGTTTTAATGTTATTAATGAAGACTGAACTATCTAAGAATGAAGTGTTATGAAGCCCACAATTTACTTTCAAATGACTCAGTGCACAGTAATGATAAAGTATTTAAAGTTGTGAATGTAGAAAGGCAATCTATACAGGACCACTGCGCTATTCTTTCAACTTTTCTATATGCCTTAAAATTTCACAATAAAAAGTTAACAAAGGTTCGTCTTTCCTTTCTTTTTCCTGTTTATCAGAGTCTAAGGTGGAAAGCGCAGTAGCAGCATCACCGGGTAGTTAGCTTGGGCGCTGACCCAAATTCTGCACCCCTCAGCCGTGCACCCCCGAAGAAGCTACAGGCACCTGAAGAGCTGACTCTAACAGCACGTGGTCGGTAAGAGCACTGCACGTGGGAAGCGCGCAAAGGCCTTTTCCGTCCTCCAAACCCAGCGCTTTATTTCCTGGGCTGATGTGGCTGAACACACAGACCTCGGAAGCATCTGCCTCAACCTGTCATGGGCCGGATGATGCGTTCCTTTCGTTCGCTCGCTTAGGTTAATTTTTCAGTATTAAAGAGTTACCCTAATGGGCAGCACGGGCAGGACCGCAAAATGGTGCAGCCATGGCGGAAAACAGCTGTCAGAAGCTATAAGGCAGGTCCTCGACAAAGGAAAACCAGAATCACCCTGTGGGCGCGCACCCGGCAGAATGAAAGCAGGGGCGGCCCGCGCTCGCGGCAGCAGTCTGCACAACAGCCCCCCAGCGGCCAGCGGGCAACGCACGCGCAAAGCGCAGCTAAGGCCACGCGACAGCGTGCGTCTTTCCCGGGCCGGCGCAGGCCCGAAGTGCGCCGCAGGCGGGAGCCCCCCCACCCGCCCCGGGCCCGCCGCCAGCCCAGAGGGGGCCTCGGACGCCTGCGGCCACGCGACACACGCACGTGCTCCCGGCTCCACCCTCGGCGGGCGCCACGCGGGCCTCCGGTCCCCAGGCCGCCCGCCAGCGCCGGGATTCGCTCCCGCGGGACCCTACTGCCTGCCGCCAGCTCTGCAGGTAAAAGCAGCTTCAACGCCAGCTTTCCGGCGTGACCCCGGCGAGCCCCGGCGCGCGGGGAGGCCGACCACAAAGGCGGCCGGGGACGCCCCTCCCGCACCCGGCTCGCCCGCACGGCACAGCCGGCCGCCTTCCGGAGCCGCCACAGACCCCTCGGAGTCTCCTTCTGGCCGTGTGACGACACCCTATTGGGTCAGTTTCTCTGAAGAACACCGAGGCGTTCTGTAGTGTGTCCTCTACTGTAATTTTAAAAACAGTTTTTAAAAAAGAGCCTCGCCTGGCATGGTGGTCCATGCCTGTAAGCCTGGCACTCGGGAGTCTTGGGCAGGAAGATGGTGAAGACCAGCCCGAGCTACACACTGAGAACCCGTCTCCAAAGAGCAAAAAACAAAAACGCACAGGATAGAAACAGAAAGCTGACGGCGAATGGTAAATTCATAAATGACAAAATGGCATAATGGAAGAGAGGGAACATGGCAATCTTGCTGTAACCAAGAAAAACTGCAGAACACCCACAGGGTCTGTCCTAAGGAAAGAAGAGTAGGGAACCAGCAACTCCAGCCCGAGGGCGTCCGGCTAGGATGAAAACAGGGAGACTGGGTGAGAACCCACAGGCGAGGGGTGGGCCCGCAGCCCTCTACCTAACTCACCACCTCCGCCCACCCCTGCTGGGGTGGGAACCTTAATGCCCAAGGTGAAAGGGCTTCAGGAAGTAAATGAGATCACCTTGTAAGCAAAGAGAGAGCTCTCCCCACACAGGCACCCAAGAAAGGCCCTCAGAGCCAGAACCAGGCCACGCGGGATGCTGATTCCAGGATCCCGGGCCCAGGACTGGGAGAAGAGAGAGTCCTGCTGTTCAAGCTACCCAATTTATGCTATTTTATTACAGGAGCTGGACTGACTGCAACACTCCTCGCTCCATCACCCCCTGCCATACACACACACAGAAAAATGACCGTTTATCTGAAGAAACTGAAAACTTTCCTTCCACTACCCAGAGAAAAGAAATGAAGCCAAAAACAGGGGAGTCCCTTAGTCACTGAGCTCAGGCATGCCCACAAGGTTTCATCAGTTTTGATAACTTCCTCTTGAATACAGGAAAACTGCTAATAGCACAGATCTAGAGAGAGACTCCAACTAAAAGAACGAGACCAAAACAAACAGAAAAAAAGTTAGTAGAACCAAAATCAAAATGCAGGAAACAGAACATTTCAAAGAAACTATAATTAACATCCATCCCTGAAAAGATAACAAAGATGCTGAACTCGAAAAAGGGACAAAACACTAATACAGGAAACCACAAGAGCTCATTTTTAAAAAATTTAAGCTGAAATTCTCAAATCCAGGGAAAAGACTGAAATTTCCCTGATAGTAGAGCAGACAGCTTCCTAAAGATCAGACTTCTGGGGCTGGGGATTTAGTGCAGTGGTTAGATTACTTGCCTAGCAAGCACAAGGTCCTGAGTTCAATCCTTGGCACCAAAGGAAAAAAAAAAATCAGACTTCTCCACACTAACATTGAAAGCCAGGCAGTAATGGAACACCACATTCAGGCTTTTGAGGGAAAGCAATTTACAATATCAAATCTCTCAACAGCCACGAAGTCAAAGGTGAAGCCAAAATAGGGCTGGGGATTTAGCTCAGCGGTACAACGCTTGCCTAGCAAGCACAAGGCCCTGAGTTTGAGTCCCAGCACCCCTCAAAAAAACTAAAGTCAAAATATTCACAGCCTCTGCACGCATCATGGTGCTACCAGTAGAGAAAAGCATGCAAGGGACTAAACGAGAAGCAATTCAACAGAAGTGAAGTTTCCGGGCAGTCAGTCAGCTAGGGAAAGTCCCAAGGGGACAGTTGTGGAGCAGCCCAAGAGGAAGCAGGCCAGACCAGAGCAGGGAGGCCAGCTACAGAGAGCCCTGCAGGAGAAGGAACGGACCACTAAGCTTATCTGACAGATCTGCTCATGTGGAAAGTGGGACTCAGAAGCATTCTGCGAGCTGCTCAGGGCACAGAAAGCCTCTGCCGGAGAAAAGCAGTCAGATGAAACACGTGAGGCTGGAGACACACAAGGGTGCGCAAGATCACGGTCAGCTGTTCCTTCAGCAGCGACACGTACTCGGCCAGATGACGAAAACTATGAATTTAACTTAAAATTGTGAACAGTAGAAAGGTGGAGGAACGTTAATCTGAAGAAACTTCAAACACCCACCCCTTCAAAATCACTCACATTTCCTTATCTCAAACTATTCGATACTAAGAAAAGCTTCTATTTTCATTAAATTCTGTAAGTACAATTTCAAGGGAAAAACTCAGTGAAATGATCTAATTTTCATCTTGGAATACTTAACAAGGTCATGGAAAGGAAAAAGTAAATTACTAAATGCAAAGCAAAATGCTACAAAAATTAAAAGATCTATACAAATTTTACTTTTTATTGGATCAGTGGCAGTGCATAATATCTGATATGTTCCGCTGTCCATCATAATTCTAAATGTTGAGTATTTTCAATGCAGGTCTATTTTCACCTACCACATGTTTCAGTTTGACAATTACCTGTATGAGTATTTCCTGGTTTTAAAAATTCTAAAATATTCTGCACTTTTTCTTTTCATAAAAAGCAAATCTATCTTTCACTCGATGCTTCAGACTATCACAAGTCAGCTACAGCACTATGCTCCTCGCCGTGGGGATTTTAGATGCATAAGACATCATCAGCCCTCATACTTCACCAGTCTAGACTATTACACTTCTGTAATTCTCTTGTTCACCCGACCTAACTTTTCAAATTTACTGTCAATGATCCTTCTTCTATCAGGATTTACCCAGCTTTTAATTTGTCCTGGAGTCAAAAAAATTAATAATCATGCTTCAGACTCAACATTTACTAAGTGCCCTGCCTGGTGGCCTTTTTATATACACATTTTCATTAAATCTGAATACTTCCGGATAGAATGATAGCCAAAGTAAAAATAAAGCAGTTCTGACTAAAGACTTTAAAAAAAAAAAAAAACCTAGATGAATAAATATAGGAGTTTAAATGTTTAATGGAATTGGGGGTGGCTAGTTCTTCTGATGGCTGTATATGTTGGTTTGGTTTTGTTGAGGAACAGTCTATTTTCCTTGTTTAAATGTCTTGTAGCTAACTTCTGGGGCTGATTCAGATTATTCAACTGTGCACTGTTTGGGGGGGTAGTGGCGGTGCTGGGGATTGAACTCGGGGCCTTGTGCTTGCTAGGCCAGTGCTCTACCACTGAGCTATACTCCCAACCCCCCTAACAGTGCAGAGTGGGTAACTGAAGAGTTACTGAACTATGTACAGCCAACCGAGGGCAGCATTCAGAAGAGGTGTATACCTGAAACAAGAGATGCTTGATCGCCCAGGCACAGAGATTTTTACAGAGGAATGAACATTGTATTTCAAATTATGACTTGTATTATTTGCAATTATATCCGTAATTAAGACACATAAGTAACCTTGCTATTTTAATACCACCATTTCTTAACTAGTTAAAACAGAATCTCGAGTCAGTTAAACCCAAACTTCAGAAGGCTACAACTATTTCCCAAGAGGGAAAGCTCTTCACCATTAAATAATCAACAATATAATGAGAAACAATCTTTTAAGTATTAATACCTACTCACTCCTTCAAAAAATGCACATAGATCATGGGCTGACACCTTGCCCACATCTTAATGTTAAAGCTATCACTGCTCCTGTTTAGGCTTAAGCATCTAAGTACTGGTCCTCCAGAGGATTCTAAATTAAGTCAAAAGACCATCGAAATTTCTCCTTAACAGTCATTTCACTTTAAAGGCCATTTGCGTGCTCCACATTTTAAGTCAGAATTGTTGAAAATACATATTTATTTTCAGACATTCCTATACGTATATTCACTTCCTCAGAGAACTTAAAAAAGCAAATGCGCAATTCACACGCCACACAGAAGACCTACACCAAGCTGCACGCGGACACATTACCAGACACACATAACTTAAAATTTGTGTCTAGCCATTAAAACAAAGACTTCAAAATACAGGCCACCCAGAACTCCTCGGTGAGAGGAGTGCAAACTCCATCTCCAAAACCACTTTCTTAGAATCAGCACTCCCCAAGCTCGAGACCTTTATGCTGCGCGTGGCTTGGACGTCAAATCTTCGCTGCAGGCAAAAACAGCAAAGAAAAAGTAACACTGTTGCTCCACACTCCCGTGCAGCAGCAGTTTAATTTGGAGAAGTAAATCATTCTAATCCAAAAATAAGTTTTCACAATATAAGCTACCTTTAGATCGGCAATGGTATTGTATTGCTTTTCTAAAAAAACAGAACAAAAAAACTATTTCACAACAGTGAGCAGCAATGTGTATTTTTAATAACCATCATCATAAGCTTTAAGCTCGTGCTCACATAAAGATTTCACTTCCGACGAGGTTACACGTTGCACTCCGGCCAAATCATTAAGGACCCGCGACTACAGTCAGATCGCCTATTTTAAAGGAAGACTGAGTGAAAATACTACACGGCTAACCCTCACTTAAGCCAAAAGTGTCTGCACACGACGCCTAAGAATCTGCCTTTTTCTGGTGCGAAAACATTTTGCAGACGCTTGATCTGGCCATAAAACGTCAAGGCTCCTGATTTTATCATTTGCTGCAGGAAAAAACGAATATGGCTGCAAATTCTGCAGAGTGGCGTCGCGCGGGGCCGGCTCCCGGCCGGCAGCCGGCGGGTCGCCGGTGTCCGGGCACCTCGGCCGCTCGCCCCGGCGGGTGTCCAGGCCCGCGAGGCACGGATCGCGCCCTCCGCGGACGGGACCCGGCCCGGCCCCCCGCCTCCTCCGCCCGGCCCGCGCCCGCAGCCCGCCCGCGCGGCCCGCACCCACCTCGCGGCGGCGGCCGCCCCTCCCCGTTCTCCGCGCGCGCGGCCCCGCCGAGCCCGTGGCGCCGCCGCTCCCTCGCCCGCTTCTCCTTGGGTCTGCGCGGCGCGGGCCCGGCCGCGGGCGGCGGCGCTGCGGGCAGCAGCGGGCCGGGCACCAGCAGGGCGGCGCCGGCGGGGAGCGGGAAGCAGCTGCGGGCGGCGGCGGGCGCGGCGGGCGGCGCGGCCGGGCTCCAGGGCGCGGGGCCGCCGCCGCTCGGAGGCGCGGGGGCCGGCGCCTGCCTGCCGCTCGCGCCGCCGCCCCCGTCCCCGTTCACTCGCCGCGGCGCCTTCTTCTCCTCAATCCGGACCTTCTTGGCGGACAGAGAAGCTGGCGGGTCCCGGGAGGAAGGCTGCGGCTTGCCGAAGGGCTCCTTCTCCGAGGCGGCCGGGGCGGCGGCTGCGCCGCGCGCTGGGCTCGGCGGCTCCGCCATTTTGCGCCCCGGTTGTATTTACTCCGCTCGGCTCCCGGCGCGGGGCGGGGGCGGGGCGGGCGGGGGGGGCGGCACCGGCCCGGTCCCGCATTGGGCGATCCGTCTTGAGAGATCCACCCAGAAGCCAATCAGAGACGCGGGCGGAAGGCGGGGGGCGGAACTGGCGAGCCGACCAGCTCTGGAGGTCAGCGCTCGGCGGGGCGCGGCGGGGACCGGCCGGGAGGCTCTGCGACAGTCGGCCGCGGGGACCGGGAGCCCTGCGCCAGCCTGGGAAGAAGCCGGGCTTAGATCCGCCCCGACTAGGTAGCTGCAGTCTCTGGACTTGGCGAGGAGACCGGACGGTCCGGCGAAGATCGGGAGCCAGGGCTTTGAGGGCGGTGATCTGCCGCCCTGGACCTTTGAGGTCACTTCCCAGGCTTGAACGGTAAGAGGCCCCGGGCCGGCCGGGACAGCGTCACAAGGTTGTGATTGGACCCTTAAGGTTTTAAAATTTTCATTACACCTAAAACTCACTGGGAAAAATCGTAAGCACTATTTATAGGTGTTTGAAAAGCGGGCATTTGTGAAGTTTCTGTATGCTTTTAAAGAGAACTTTATGTTGGCTCACGAAATTTCCAATTTTAGTCTCCAGCGCCCTTACTGTTGTACATTGTGTGAGCCGGGCTTCGATCCTTAGCATACACGGTGAGGGATTTGGGGAGATGGGTTCCAGGACGCCTGCAGCCACAGCAAGGAGTCTGGTTTTCATTTAACTCGCCCCGCCGACTCACGCCTTATCAGAAAGTCAAAGAAATGGCTGGGAAAAGCTGTCAACTCAGGGGGTGAAGAGGAGCCCTGAGCTGCCTGTTGCTTTCTGGAACAGTGAAAAGTAACCTTCCAGGATGTATTCACTTCTGTGATCTCAGGAAGTTGGGATTATTTCGTTTCTCTTTTCTCTTTGTTTTCTTTTAGAATGTTTTGGGAGTGGAGTCGAAATTTAACATTGGTTTAGAGGTATAATTATTTTTAGGTGGCTCAGATTTTTAAAAATACTGAGATTGATAATTCCTTTCCTACACAGCAGTGAAAACTTTGCCATTGGAACTGACCGGCAGCACACGTCCTCATGACATGAGCAGTAGCACAGGTGGGACTGAGGGTAAGGCTGGAAATCAGTGCTACTCACCAGCACTGACCTCCTTCAGGCTGCCTCACTGTCAAGACACCTGTTTTCTTGTCTGCTAAATGAGTAAATCGGATCATGTGATCCTTGAGGTCCTTTCTGTACTGTCAACTTCTGCCACATTCAAGAAGTTTTTCAGAATCACACTGAAATGTTACAAATAAAATAATGTCTTACTTTTTGACCCTCCTGATCCAGAAAAGTGTCCTTCACGTTCATTAATGCTGTGCCTAGAAACAAATATTCGTTCATCTCCCACACTGAAGTCTGGGAAAGCTGATTTCTGCTGTACTGGGGACTGAGCTCAGGGCCTTCACACTGAGCTACATGCCCAGCCCTTTTATTATTTTCATTTTAAAACAGAGTCAGTTGCCCAGGCTGGAATCCTCCTGTCTCAGCCTTCCAGAGGGCTGAGATTACAGGCATGTGCCACACCTGGCAGAATTTCCTTGTAAGCACTGCTGAGCCTAGCATGGTGGCACACACCTGTAATTTCAGCTACTCAGGAGGCTGAAGCAGGAGGATCACAAGGTTGAGGCCATCCTGAGCAACATAGTGAGACCTGTCTGAAAATAAAGAGATGTAGCCCAGCTCTCACTGCATTCAATCCCCAGTATGTTGGGGAAGAGGGGTTAGCTAAAATATAATCCCATCTGTGTGTTACTCCTTATACTATAACACACTGTAGTATACTCTTATCGGGCCTGGACCTAAATTGGCAGAGCCTGGGCAAGAGTGTGGCTGTGGAAGCTTATGTGCCCCTTATCTAAATATTTAAATTATAAATCAACCAGGTGTGATGGTGCACACCTGTAATCCCAACACTCCGGGAGGCCGAGGCATGAAGATCCCAAGGTCAAGCCCAACCTGGGCAACTCAGTGAGACGCTGTCTCAAATAAAAAGGAGGTCCAGATGGAGCTCAGTGTGCTGCCCTGAGTTCAATGCCCAGTACCACAAAAAAAGAGTGGTAACAGACTGTACGATATAGTCTAGTCTACCGCCTTGGCCGATCCACTTTCATAATAACCAGAAGAGCCAGGTCTCAGTTCTGACTGATTGCATCCTCTCACCCCATCCTGACAGAGGCCATGTGTGCACACCCCAACCCCAGCAGGGTGCACATGCAGATCGCAGCAGGCTGAAGGGCAAGCACGCGCTCTTTGCTAGGACTTTAAGCATCCCTGTGTGTCCGTGTGCACTGTTGGAGCCCTTCTGAGCTCTGTGTATTCTAGTGTTCTCAGGTCTTCTCCATCGTGTAGACAGTGCTCTTTGCAAAGGCGAAATCTGATAGAGTCTCTTCTCTTCCTTCAGACAACTGAACCCCACTTTTTTTGTGTGCCGGGATTACAGGTGTGCACCACCACACCTGGTCACCAGAGAATGAGTCTGCGCACCACCAGCCCAGGGAAAGAGCCAAACTCAAATTCTGAAGTACAAGTGTCCCTCTTGCCCATCATAATGTCAAAAAAATCAAATTGAACCAGCATAAGCCGAGGACCACCCGTACCTGCCTTGTCTACAAATCACTTTTGCTTCTATGGAAATAAGACAGTTGTACTCGCTAAATACATAGAATTTTGCAGGGAGAAGTTGCCTAAGAAACTCTGCGAGCCAAGCAAAACACCCATGAGTCAGCTGTAGCTCACCGTCCTCCAGCTTGCTTGTGTGTGTTTGAGTCAACAGCCCTGCCCTTGCTGGTGGCTGGGACAGAATAGATGCTAAGCAGACACACCCGAGCCTACAGCATAGTAACCTGTTAGCAACGCTGGAGGCAGTGTGGTCTGGACCCTCCGAACATGGTGTCAGTTCTGAGCTGAACTGGGTTTTCGCTCTGCAAGTGTATTATTCTCCAGCTTCGGCCACATTCCTGGTGCCCTTGAATAAATAAAGCAGGCAGGTCTCTCTGGGGCCCTGGTACCCTATGCTAACCTTAGACACACTTCAACCTTTATTTTTTTCTTAATATTGCTTCTCCTTGCATGATATGGACATGTCGAAGCCCTACCTCCACCATAATGATCTGTTCATCCTTATGTATCTCTCTTAGTGAAAGCACTCACAAGCCAGTTGTCCTAGCTGCCCAGGCTGGGCTCTAACTTGTGATCCTCCTGTCTCAGCCTCCCAAAGTGCCAGGATTATAGGCGTGCACCACCACTCCTGGCGTGGTTCTGTGCTTTCAGAAAACCAGAGCTTTTCAATTTCTGAGCTCAGTTCTTATTTAGTCCACACTCTAGTACAGGTCAGCAAACTTGTTTTGTAAGCAGCGAGGCAGCACCTATTTTAGGCCTTGCAGACCCTGTGGTCTGGTGGCAACTACTGCTTCTTACGCAAAACCAGCCACAGACAACATGAAAGCAAGTATGTGTGTGTGGCCGACTTCCCGTAAGACTGTTAAAGTAGCAGGCAGGATGGATCTGGCCCGTAGGACCCAGATCCTTGCTCTAGGATTTTGATTTCTATCTTTATCCCGTGGGAAAAGACGGTTAAGCATCATGTGCCACACTGCCGTTGGGCACCCTGCTCCAGCCTCACTACTTTCTGTTGTTTCAGCGTGACTTTGCGTCCCAAGACCCTCTACCCACACTCCGTCCCTGCCCGAATAGCTCCTCCCTCCTCCCCCCTACTTTGCTCTTTTCAGTTGTCATAAAAGCCTTCCTTGGCCTCTTGGTTTAAACTGTTTCCCTTTTGATTATTCTCAATCCCAGCATTCTCTTGGTTTCTTCCAGAGCACACATCACAGCTTGTAATTATTCTGTAATTACCCATTTGCTTTTCACTGCCTCCCTCAGTAAATAGCAAGCTCCATGAGAACAGGGATCGTATCTTTCTTCTTCACACCAATTTACCAGCATACCTTCAAGTTCAGCTCTGTGCACATTGAACACACATTAGATGGTCGGTGTACTAGCACACCAATACTGTGAAAATTCACACAACTCGCAATGTATTCGGTGACTCTGGTAAATACTCCATCCACACCTCACCTGTTGAAAGGACTATTGAAATTAACCTATAGAAAAGGAAACTTACGCTTTAAACCATGTAACCTTACACTGTAACCCTTTATATTAATAAATAAGACTCCTAAAAAGTAAGGTAGCTATGTTTACATGTGTGACAAGAACACATTGGACCACAGATTTAGCATCAATTTTTCCAGCAGCCACCAACATGGAGCTTTGACAACAATTATGAAAATCCTTTCCCACATACCGGTTATAGTCATTATTAAGTTTAGGAAGTAAAACTCCCATTACAAGAGTTGAGAAAAGCTACTAGATTTTAGAGGCATCACATAAATAAAGTAACCTAGGAGGGAGAGGACAGAGCTAACAACCAAGATGTGTTGTGCACATGTAGCAACCCCTCATGATGAATGTAATCTTTGGTACTGCAAACACAGACTAAGAAAAACAAAACAAAACAAAAAATTAAAACTTTGTTTTGTTTTAAAGCAATTATTGCCAGGCATGGTGATGATCCCAGCTACTGAGGCAGAAGGATCACAAGTTCAAAGCCACCGTGAGCAATTTAGCAAGATCCCGTCTCAAACAAGTAAAAAGGACTGGCAGTATAAATTAGGGCTCCCTAGTTCAATCCCAGAAATAAGAAATGAAAGGCAAATTTATTAAGAGATTGGGCAACAGCAAGAAATTAAAGTAGCCAAATACAATCTTTGTTTAGCCATATATATCCAAAAATAGTTTTCTAAACAAAGGATGAATAGGAGCTGCACTGGGGAGAACTGGCTGTTGAACTGGACCACCCCCCTTTGCTCGCTTGGGGTCTTGGAAGGAGCCCTCCTGACACCTACAGCCCTGTCTCTGACATCAGTAGGCGGGAGAAGCCCTCAGTGTCCACTCAAGGGCGGGTTCTTCTTCCCTCACGTTCCTTTTCCTGGCCGATCTAAAAAATGTCTTGATTTCACCACATTGTTTCTGTGTTTGTGGTTCCAGGTTTAGATCTCCAAACCTGACTGAGATAGTGTAGAAGAAATAAAAGATAGGTACAAAGGGGACAAGGAAATCCTAACTAAAGTTGGTGCTTTTAAGAAGACTGCAACTTCCGGACCTGGCTGGAGTGCCACCTGCGCCAGCATCCCTTGGTCACTTTGGGCACTTCCCTCCCAGACCCATCACACCCCAGATCCCTCAGGAGCAAAGTCCATAAATTGGTTTAAGCAAAAAAGTAGAAAGCAGGAACCTGCTCCTAAGGTAAAGTAGATTGAGTGATCCCAAAGCATGTTTAAATGACCACTTTCCCCCAAAAGGCCATACCCGGAGGATGGGCCGGAGCCTGTCTGTGGGCAGCCGCCTTCCCCATCGTCCCACCCCTGCGAGAGAGGGATCAGCGCTCCCGCAGCCACACCCAAATGCCTCGTTTCTCCAAGCCGCGCACCCCACTCCAGAGAGCACCCTGAACCCTAGTGAACCCTTGCCGGGCTGCGGCCTCCCGACACCTTCTCCCTGACGGCGTCACACACCTGCCGCCAAGGCCGGCAAGCTCCTTATCTCGGCTCCGGAACCCACAGCCCAGCCCGCGGCGGGACTGCCCCTGTGTCTGGGACCTGACTGCCAGGTCCCTGCTGTGCCTGCCGCCGAGGGCTGGTTTCCCTCCTCTGACCCCCAAAGCCCTGGTCCATGGCGCCGGCCTCCCTGCCAGGCAGGCACGGTGGGCACAGCCTGCTCACCTGTCCTTTGTGACACCGGGAGAAGGCCACTCGGCGCCATGGCTGGGAGCGTCCAGGATTTTCTTATTGAACACCTCGTGTAATTCAAGTGAACCGAAAGCTCGCCTCTTAAGCAGTCACAGCATTTTACAAGAACAGCCCAACCACTTGCTCAACCACAGTCCTCTTCCTTGGCCAAGATCCTGTGTGAAACGTACAGCCTGAATATGTACGAAAACGACAGACAGATCAAGTGGAAAGCTGCCGGGGAGGGTCAGCTAGTGCCTACCGGTACCAGCGACCCCGGAGCAGGGAGGGAGGAAAGAAAGAGACAGCAAAGTGAAACAACCCAAGTGCCTCTTGTGGGGGTGCTTTGGCTGCCCAAATTTTTAGGCACAGGGTCTCACTGGCCTTGAACTCACTCTGTAGCCCAGGATGACCGCAAACTCTTGGAGATCTTCCTGCTCCAGCCTCCCCGGAGTGCTGGGATTACAGCTGTGCGCCACCAGGTCCTGCTCAGGTACCTATTTAATACTGGGCTAGAGGCCTGGTACAAGGACAATGCCGGCCTTACACCGTGATACAAGCCTCTAAGAAGGAAACCTACGTTTCGCAGTCCTGGGTGCCTCTCCAGGAGGAGGCACTGTGTTAGTGAAAAGCTGGCAGGAGGAGGGCGGACCTTGGGGGCGCCACAGGGAAAAGGGAAGAAGCCTGGTCAGAAAGCCCAGCCCGGCACAGACTCAGGAGTTCCCATTACCTGAGTCAAGCAGAGGAGCCGCGTCCCTCGGAAGTGTCACGGTGGTGGCTGTTCGCTCCTTCCCAGTTTAAAACGTTTCCCAGGCATTTCCTGCTCTGAGCTGGCATTCCAGGCTCATCCCACCCGAGGCCGGTTTCCCATCTCCTGCTGCGGAGCCCAGTGCTTTTCTCTGACGGGAGAGGACGGACAGGAGCGGAGGCAGGGACAGGCAGACACTAACCTGGTGGGCCCGAGCCTGTAGAGGGCTGCATAACTGGGCTGTGATGGCGGGAATCGGGTTGGGGACGGGGAGACCCACCAGGGGAGACTCTGCTTCCCTGCATATACTCCACATGGCAGCGCCGCCCAGAAATTACGGAACTATGACCACTTCCAAGTTATTTCTTTAGCTTCGTAAGTTCTATTTTGAAAAGTTCACTTGTGTAATTTATGGAGAGGGCCATGAAATAACGATAAAGTGACAGTCTACTCCTAGATTTTGCCTCAGATTCAAGAGCTTGCTTGCTTTTGGGGTTTATTTTTTTATTTAAAAATTTTTTTTGGTTTTTTTTTTGAGACAAGGTCTCACTATGTAGTTCAGGCTGGCCTTGAACTCACTATGCAGCCAAGGGTGCCCTTGAACTCTCGGGATCCTCCTGCCTCAGCCTCCCGAGTGCTAGGATTACAGGTGTGCTCCATCACGCCTGGCTAAGAGCTGACTTTTCTTAATTTCCTTCAGACTAATGATTTCTTCTCCTCCCCTGGTTGTCTCTCTCCTTCCTCCTTCTCTGTCCCTCCTCACCAGGGATGGAACCCACACATGCAAGGCAAGTGCTCTACCACTGAGCTGCACCTCCAACAGATAAATGATTACTTCTATAAAAACTAAGCACTTCTATATTATTAGTATGAAAATAGATGTATAATTATAACAGCTAAAAAATCATCAATGAAATCACCACTTTTTAAATTAACTTTT